>CAKNXH010058895.1:47564-68796 GCA_932178445.1 Andricus quercusramuli
TATATATATATATATATATATATATATATATATATATATATATATAGTTAAAATAAAATACAAAATACAATGAATAATATTGAGCATTCTCATTCTTTCCTTTTTAAATATTTGAAAATTTTTTGCTTCAAAACAAATGTTTAATTCCTAGAAATATAATTATTTTTCAAACAAAAAAAAAGATTGCTTTTGGAATTCGCAATTTTCCAGAGAAATTACATACACAAGTGCCATCAATTAAGCGTCATGTAAGTGTAATTTTTCGATTTTAGGGGAAAAACAATTTTTCATCAAAGTACAATTTTCTAGTAAATATTCATTTTTCAATTTGATTCGATACTTTTTTCTGGAGGTTATATATAAATAATTTTCTTAAGATCCTTGCTGAACTTCAAGAAGATTAAGGCAGTTGAGTTTCATTCAAATAATTGAACTTTCAAAAAAAAAAACTGAGTGCTTAACAAACAATTCTAAAACTTTCACCACATTTAAAAAAATTTTGAAAATGTTTCCAATGGCCATCATGAATCCTTTCCAAGTTTTCAAAAATCATTAAAAAACTACATTTCATTTTTAATTGTTTGAAATTTTTTGAAGTTTTAAATTACTCAAACAATTTTTTGAATACTTTTAAGTATCTTCTGAGCTGATAAGAACTTTCCTCAAAAATGTTGATTAACCTTTAAAAAAAAAATGCCGTAAGATTCTCATTTTCTTTTTTTGTATTCTCTTAAGATATTTAAGAATATTTTTAAATCTTCTTTAAAAATTAATTTTCCAAAACCAAAACTCATTTGAAATTTTGACAGGAATCATTAAAAAATTTCTTAATACCTTGAAAACTTTCGAAATTCGCAAAAAATTTCTTTTTTGGAAACAAACATTTTTTTTAGACATAAAGTTTAGAAACACTCAAAAATAAATTTTATCATAAAATACAATTAATTATTTGGAAAATTGGTTTTACATCAACTGAAAAAAAACTAAACATTTTGAAAAGCATTTGCTGTCTTACTTTATATATACTTTTTTCCAGAAGATTAAGATTCTTTGCCAAAGTTTTAAAAAACCTGTACTTTCTATTTAATCCTCAATCATATCTAGAATAATACATCGCGAAACATGAAAGCTAATTCAGCATACAGTAAGAACTGTTGTCTGTAAAATAAGCGTAAGAAAATTGAAAAATGTTGAATGATTTCTGGGATATATTTTCAAAAATTGTGAAAAAATCTGTTTTTATGGCTATATTTCTACAATCTACAGAGTGAAAAGAGAATTACGATACTAATCTAATTATACCGATATTGACATTTTCATAAAATTATTTTAATATTTTATTATACTTGCTTAAACTTAAATTTATAATCTATTTTTCAATTAATGGATTATCAATTTCGTTTGTCTTGTGATAAATATTACGTGAGGAAGATTTCAGGAAAAATTATTTTTAATAAGAGCAGCTGATCAAATGAAACTCTGTTGGCGGAAATATGATTGGTTCATACCAATTTGATGTCATTGATATTCACTCAATAACAAGGCAATAAAAAATTCGGGTAAACCTTGAGTGTCTAGGGAATGAAAAGCTTAGGGAGAAATTGAGTGATTGTTTGATATTTATAGAGTTTCTCTGACAAATTTAAAATGATTACTTTAGTACTGCCGTGAAGAAAAGTCTACGTCTGATAATCATGGATATAGACATAATAAAATAAAGCTTAAAAACTATCTGAATTATTTTTCAAATTTGAAAAATTCCAGAAATTTCATACTGGGTATTACGAATTTGTTCAATTCTAAGACTTTTCTACCAAATAGGATGAATTTTCAATCTGAAGATACTAATTTACGAACAAGGGCAGATTACTTTTTGGGTGGTGTTTATAAGTTTGGACAGTCCGCACGTTGACCTTCGCATTTTCAAAATTTTTGAGAACATTTTTTTCCAAAAATAAAAATTTTACTTTTGGCTATTTTTAGTACTTAGAAACTCCAATAATTTATCTTCATAATTTAAGAAAAAAACGAAAATTAACATTTTTATCAAAACAACGCACGATATGAAAAAAGTCATGAATCAAAAGAGGTTGCTTTTTGGAAGCCCTACAAGATTATCATAACAACTTTCCAAATTTTATTTGAAAATCGAAAATTCAAAATTTGACCCCACAAAACAAAAAAAAAACAAAAAACAAAAAACATAAAACATTCCATTTTGCGGTCAAACCATGCAAAATACGAAAAAAGATTATGAGATAAAAATCATCCAGCCAAAAAATATCCACAAATGTGTTAATAATCATTCTTCATAGGACGCGTAGTTTTTGTTTCAATTGTGGAAAATTAAGCTAAAAATGAAAACAATTAATTTGTGGACAACCGACACAAACTACGAAAATATTATGAGACGAGAGTTTCACAAATACAAAAGAGCTACAAACTTGTGATGAATGGTTTCCTCATAGGGTGCGAAGTTCTTTTTTCAATGGTAAAAAATCACATTAACAATAAAAAAATTTAATTTTTTGAGAAACAACAGAAGTTACGTTAATCAACACGATTGTTTTTCTATAGGATGCCCAGTTTATGCATTTTAATGCGCGAGGTAAATACATTTTCTGGACCAAAGTGCCAAAGCTTTGAATTTATTTATTAAATCTGCTTCCAAGATCAGCAATTGTTGCATTTTAAAGAGTATAATTGAAAATGTGCTATTTTCAAGAATGTCTGCATCAATTCATATGATGATGGGAAATCCGAAATTGAAGGAACAACACATTCCACATTTTTACACAAACACTGTTTATAAGAATTATGATTGGTTATGTTTTATAAAAATCGTTACTGACAGTCGCTCACACAATAATGAAAAGTATTTTCAGCTAGGAAAAAGAAATGTTCGAAAAAATTACAATATTTTTCAAATACATGAAAATTCCGGGATATTTGAAATTAAATAATAACAAGGAATAATAACAATTCTTCAATGATAATTTGATATAGAATCAGTAACTGCACATCTCTCTGTCAAAAACTTGAAGCAGTTTTAGTGAAAAACAAAAAATTATTTGCCAGACAAACGTGCCGAAATTTTATATTTATTTATTCAATTTGTTTACGAAATCAACAATTATTGTATTTTAATAAAGATAATGATTGAACATAAATTATTTCTCAAAATATCTGCATCAATTCAGGTGTTGATAGGAAATCCGAAATTCAAAGAACCACAAATGCCAAATTTTTGAACCAAATTTTCTTAATGCAATTATAATTTAAAAATATTTAATGCGTTCACGATGATTCATCATGATAAATTCAATACTTAAAGCTTTTTCGGGTTTCAATCGTGTGCGAAACTTCGAATCTTTCCAAAGAAAATGTACTTTTGCAAGTTAAAATTTGAAACTTGTTTCAAAGGTCTCCATGGTACAACGACATTCAGCGATAACAATCTATTGGCGGTTAAGAAATAAAGTTTGGATTTTGCTCTGAATACCAGCAATTTTTTGTTAGTTAAAGAATTACAATATACTAACGTGGATGGTTAGAACTTGGATAATCATGATCGCTGCTAGAACCTGTCCATCCTGGTTGTCCACTCCCCCAAGGTCCATGTGGCCATTGATCACTTCCATCTGTAAGATATAATATACAAAATTTTATTAAAGCAGTTTTTCAACGAACCCCAAAAATTTGCTATTGGTCTGAAATAAATAAAGTCCAAATGTCATCCCAAAGTCAGCTAATATTTAAAAAAAAACGGAGGTTCCAAATTTCGATGCAGAAAATATATTTTGAGAATCTAGCAACCTGGATTATGTATTTTTAGAGTATTATGGTATTTTTACTTCTGATTTTATATTGACAAACGTGCAAACATTAATAACTTTAAACATTATCTGGAAGTTAGGTTTCATGAAGAGTTGAATATATAAGATTTTTTCGTGTGCGTCTTCAATATGAACCAAACAATTACAGAAAGGTAGAAAAGTGTTGAAAATCATACTTGTCATTATATTTTTCTCACGTATAATTTACTTTTTAAAAAATCCATAAAGCACTTTCTGCCGATTGTCCATTCCCCGGTATTTCCCTCGATGTTGAAAAGAGGAAGGCAAAGGTTTGTCCCTTAGGATTTGTGTGTTTAATGAAAGTTTATGCCATTCGGCGGATTTTTATATACTAATGTAAAAGCAAAGAAAAATTCAAAAAATTATTTTCCCGAAAGAAATGGTAAGATTTCGAAATTTGTAATTTAGATATAAAACACTCAGACGTAAATATGAAAAGAGCATATTATAACAATTATTCAGCAGGCTCATCACATGTATATTGACAAAACGAAATATTAAGGAACACTTTCCTATAATCTATAATTTTTGTCTTTTTTTCAGAAAAATATCAATTGTTAACTGCTTTTTTTTTAATACGTTATTCCAGACACTTTTTTTCAATTAATGTGGAGAAAATATTTTTAAAAATCAAAAAAGTCCATCGCTGTACTCAGTTTTAGCATTTTTTAAATCAAATATCCATCATATGTGCTCATTCGTTTTCAATTTGCAACCTTAGACGTCAAGGTTGAAATCAGAGACGCTAAAAACCCCTTTTATAACCCACTCTTTCTAGCGGCCATGTTGATTGGGATTTATTCTTGTCACCAGTTAGAACGATTTCACCTTCTTCTATATCTTGATGATATTCTGTCAATTTTTCTCTGTTTAATAGTATTGTTTTGGTCAATAGGAATCATTGGCTTTCCACTATTGATGCCCGGTGAATCCTCTCCAGTGATGTAAGGGTAATCTTTCTTTAGTTCTTCTATATCCCAATTTTGTGGTGGTAAATCCAGATCCTTCACAGTTTATTTGACGATAATTTTTCTAGCGTCCTGTTATTATACCAATTCGTCTTTTTTTGAAGCCATCGTTCGTGCTATTTTACTTTGCTAACTTCAGATTGAAAAGTGTTACGTACGAGCGAACTAAAATAATGCACAGGGCAATTGTCTTAATTTCTTTCAACTTCATGCTTAAGAGAAACAGAAAAAATTTGATTTTCACTTCGGTCCTGTTTCAATCCAAAAAAGTTGTACTGAAACGCCATTTAGTGGCATCAAAATAAAGTGGCATCAGAATAGAGTCACTTGAGATTATATTTTTAGAAGACTGTTTCAATATCGAAAACTAGCCTTAAAATGATACTTTTTTTTACAGTGCAGTGGCCAAAATTTCAGAATCTTGTTTGAAACGATACAATTCCTAATGGTCCATGCAGTCCAACAGAGATCTTGAGTCATTGAATTTTCTTTCCTTATATTTTCCTCTAGAAAAACCCTGGGGACCACGAGCCCAGTATATGCATCCCACGCATACATATTTAAAATATATACACGCGAGACGCACACACGGGCGCGCAGCCCACAAGGAACGAAGGTGAGTGTGGGACTTACCAAACGGCACCTACCCACTAAACCTTAACTCCTTTCCCGCCAACCCACATCCTCGGAACCGCTTTCGCATTACTTCAAGGACATGGGGGTAAGGCAACTAAGCCGTGCTTCGGCTTCCGATGTCCAGCCAACTTGGCATTTCAACTCTCCGCACCCAACCAAGATGCACGCATCGTCCTCAGTGGTGTGGTGGTACCACAACCCGGGCTCGTCGGCCTTCGGCATCCTGGCTGGGTGCTATACTTTAACTTGGTCGTCCTTGAGTCTTCCTCGATGAGGCTGCCTCTCGGAACGACCAACACCTCATTCTCCCGGGACGATGGTGCGTCCGGGGCTTATCTTCATTTGCGGCGCAGAGGAAGCACTGCGGCGAACTTTCGCACGCCGCAGCCTTATGGTCCTCCTTGCCACATCTCCAGCATGACCTCGTGCGGTCCGGGCCATCGCAACCGGCTGCCATATGGCCAAAGCCCAGGCAGCGGTAGCACCGAACCGTTTCCACCTTTTTATGTACGCGACAGGACACCCACCCCACCTTCAGGTGTCCTGTGCGTACCAGCCTCGCAGCCAGTTCCTCGGCCAGCTCCACGAAAGCCTTCAGGTTGCCTCTGAAGGGTCTTTTCGTGAGGCTGACCTTCACCTCTCCCACACCCTCGTTACGGAAGTGGCTTCTCACAGCCGCCTCTACTTCTCCAGCCTCAGTCGTAGGATCAAGGTCCAAGACCTCGATCTCGGTACGGGGGACTAGCTCGCGCACGGTACTCCACAAGGACCTCCCCATTCCTGGTTTGCCTGACACCCTTGATTTTTACACCAAGGGTGTCCGGCTTCACCTTCGACTTGAGGTCCTTGAGGACCTCGGCGAAGCTTAGGCCCTCGGCTGGTTTGATAAGAACCGCCTCGGGTCGAGCTCTTCTCTTCGTCTTCTTCGCCGCTTTTGACACCTGCGTTGTTGCTGCAGCACTCTCTCCTCCCTTTTTGGGCGTAGACGTCGCTTTCGCCGCAGCGTTGCGGGTCTTTGCCTTCTTTGTCACCTGTCTGTGTTCGTTCGCCTCGACGGGACTCAGTGTGAGCTCCCGCTCACGCTTCCCCAGTTTGGGGGCGGGAGTTTCCTCGGCATCTTCGGTCTGAGTCCCCGTCTGGATGGTTTCTTTCACCGCTTCACTTATTTTAGCAGTCGCCTTCTTCTTTTCTTTCGCCGCGACCTCCACTCCGAAATCCAATATCGCCTGGCGGAAGGAATTGTGGGCGAAGCCCACTTTCTTTCCAAGCTCCGTCATTAGATTGTTTGCCTCCTCCAGTCCATTCCTAATGGGCAGGAACATATTCCGCTTAGTATCGCAGAATTCTTGCATCTTCTGGATTACGTCAGATAGCTCTAACCATATTTCTCTACCATCCTCCATCCCTTTCTCCGCTTCTCCATAAGCCCCCTGACTCCTGTCAGGTTCCTCCACATCATCATTCTCTGACTCCGACTCCTCAGCTGCACTTCGGTTTAAGTTTAATTCATCATCCATTTAGATTCCCACGAGTAGCTAGGGAAATAAAAGTCCACCCCCGCAGAGCCCCGCATGCGAGGGCAAGGTCTGTATACTCTAGAAGGCGACCTGGTATCCTAGAGATACCGTATGGAACACCACACCCCTGGTGCCATGCAGCCTTCGGCACGGTGGATTAACGCCTTGGCTTGGAGGTTTTTCCTTCGGGACCATCCCTGGACATTGCCTGCGACTGCTTATTGAGTAGTGTAACCGTATTCAGCAGAAACCCTCGGTACAGGGCCCTCTGTTTCCAGCGTGCATTCCCCTATCCGCCTCCCGGGGACGCGCCACGTATGGGTTACAGACTCCCACTGAGAGGATTCTTTGCTAGCAGTAGCTTGAAAATTTGTAGTACATGCAGTAAATTTCGAAAAAATTACTGCAATTTAGAAACTTGATTTGATATATTAGCTTCTGCTTCTCCCTGATCCTTTATATACTTCTGCTTGTCGCTTAGCTACTTCTTGTTGTCTTGTCATTGAATTTTGTTGACTCTCTAGACGGGTTGGCACTTCTGGCAAGTTTGGCTCAAATGATTTTTCGACCATAACAAAATTTATAGTGGATTTAATTATGTTATTATTTGTGTACACATTTATTCTGAAGTTTTCGGAAATGTCTAGTAAGCGATATTTGCTTACCAGTGACTCCATGCTTTTAAAGTGTTTTAAAGTGAATTGAGTATTCTTCATCTCTTTTTTTGAGTGCTAGCGAAACGAACTTGCGTATGTTCCTTCTTACCAAATTGGTTTTTGCTGCGATTCCATACATCCTTGAATGATCGATTCAACGTCATATTGACAGGCTACAAATGCGAAAAAATGTCCCCTATATTTTGTAGATTCCACTTCAAAGCAAATTTTTCACGTATTTCCGCAGCACTGGGATAATTACCCGGATCGAAGGAACACTTAATGTAATGAAGAAATGAACCGATCATATTTTCTAAAGAATTATATTATGTTTTCGAGAATTTTATAACTATCTATTTGACATATTTCAGAGACATTAAATTTGACCTGCTATAAAAACAAGCCTCTATCTTTAAAGTAAGCTTGTATTCTTCTGCCAAGTTGGCATTGGTATCTCTTATAGATTTAGTAAACACAATGCCGGCTCGAATAAGTGCATATAAAATTATTTCGCCGAGAGTGGGAAGGCCCCTGGAGGCTTTCTGAAAATTTTCCGAATTTCAATTTTTAAAAACTATATCTACATGCAGAATTTCATTGTGCATCTTTTTTCTGCAGGCAAAAAGTTTTAGATTTTTTAGTTTTCTAATTAAAGCCAAAAAACTGATTTTTTGGAAAAATCGATTTTAATTTTTTTTTATTCGACTCGTGCACAGTGGGTCAGTTTGTGGAATTATTTAATACAACTTTTGGAAAAAGTAGTTTGAAATGTCCTTTGATTGATACATCAAAAGGAATCTAAAAATTTATTTAAAAAAAGATGGTTATTTTTTTTCTGATGCTTTCCGCACATTGGAGTTCTCTAACTTCCAGCGTTTGGTTTATCGAGCGAATTTTCAGCAAGAAAAAACTTCCAGCAAGAACGGTGTTAACAACAGTACAAAAAAGTTTTCTGGAAAATTTTAGCCCAATCGAACAGATATTTAAGAAATTACTAATTTCTCAAATCGATAGCGGCCATACGCCTTTCCCGTTGTTTCATTATTATTAGTTACAAATATATAAACGTCTTCAATATGAATATTATGCTTTCTCAAATTTTGATTACTAATGAGATCCTTGTTCATAAAACTTCAAACTTTAACAGCAGAGTTCAACTGGCTCAAGAACTTCTGCATCCTGGACTTTATTTGGAACAGATATATATTCTCCACCCTGAAATAAAAAATGAAAATTTCGCTGAAAAATAGTGAGAAATCGTTCACTTACTGATTGTCGCTGATTTTCAATGAAATTTCCCTGATTCAAAATTTTTTTTGAATGTTTTCAGATTATAATTATTACAATACGAATCAAAAACGAGTGCAGTTTCTGGAACTTCCGCTTTTTTCAATTCCACGAATTTGAAGTATTGAAAAATTCACGGAATTAGGAATCCGGTGAATCTGAACTATTAGATGTTTATGTTTTGTTTACTTTTGCACAGTTAGTCTCAAAAATGGAACTCATGTGCAACGAATAAATAATTTTGCATTATGCAAATTTATTTATTTCTTCATTCATAATACTTTGGCATTACCTGATTTCTGGATTAGTTTTTATTTTTGGCGCCGGTGAACTGTATTAACCGGTCAAAGCCCGAGTTTGTGTTCCCGATTTTTGCAAACTTGTATTTTATTTCCTTGAACCCTGTGGACTAATAAACGATATCTGTTTCGATTTTCGTGTCACTGGTTCGGCAGTAAATGGTGATGCCATATGGCACCGCTAGGTCACTATCGTGTCGGAACTGGACTTCAATATTTTCAAATAGCCATCTTATTTTTTAACCCGAAGAATGTTTATTAAAAATCTTCTTGAAAAAATTTTGCCATATATCAGTTTTATGAAAGGAAGGTAAGTGAAAGTTCAATTAGAACTTGAAAATTTACATTTAATAATTCTCAAAATAATCTAATATGGGAATATGAAATTGTCATAAAATATTAAAAACAATTACAAAATCTAATCTAATCAAAGGTAAAACTTTTATTTCCATGGAAACTCTGCCACCATACTACTAATTGGTATGGAAATCTAAATTACAGGAAACACAAAGCCCCACATCACACTTGACACATACATTGCTTGTTTCGCTTAAGCAATTCTCTAATCTGCACCGCCTAGGAATACCTTCACCGCATGGGACAAGAGGATGGTTGCTGCCGTCATACCGGATATCGTCAGAGACCTTGTGACTCTTGCTGCTGCTGATGGACGCTCGAGGATGCCCTCCTCCCTGGGGCAAATGTTGGGCCAGGACTGGGTAAGTCTGAACAACTTCTCTCTTGTACTGCCAGCTTTCTTCATACAGATCCAAGCATTGTTGACGGCAGAATCTAAAAAGTATGTGAAGATTGGCCACCACCGTTTCTGTCCTCTGTCGGCGATTCTGTACCTGTTGCTGTTCTCATCCATTAAATCAGTCCCCTCATATTCTTGTTATACTCGGTGAAGATAGCAGGGTGAGGTACTTGAATTTTTTTCTTCTCCACAGCTGGGTAGCCTGTTACATTGGTGGCGGTTTCTATGCCATGGTATGTGGACATTCCTGGGACTTTTGAGTTGTCAACCCATCGAACGATAATTATCTCCTCACCTTTGCTCTTTGTGGATTCGAAAGTGCTTAGCGCTTTTTTCTTTATTAGAGTTGCATCTGTTAGAGGGATGTCTTCGGGTAGCCGGTTCTCTCTAACAGGTCCAGTACCTTCAAATCCTCTACTCTTTAAATGTTTCAGCAGCTTGAAGCTGGTGAAGATATTGTCAAAGTATAGTTTCAGAAGCAAGGATTTTGTTATATCCGGTAAAGGGTCAAGCAACACGACCATGGGAGCAGCGGCCTTTCCAAATTCCTTGTCATAATCTTAATTTCCTCCGAAACTCTTTCCCTGATACAAATCAAAGTCAAGGAGGTAACCATCCGGACTATTTAAACACCAAATTTCAAATCCAAACCCGATTGGCTTGCCTCGGATGAACTGCTTATAACCGTGCGTACCAGAATAAGAAATCATTGATTTATCATAAATCAGAAACGCACATGGACTCCAGTTTTCTTTGAATTTCTCTCTGAACATTTCTATGAGAGGACGTAACTTCCACATTCTATCCTTTGGATTTATCTGAGTATTCTACGCTCAATACACGAAGCGCATAATCTGTGCAAATCTGTTGCGGCGTATTGATTTGTAAACAAGTATGTTCCTAACATCTTCCCCCTGGTCCCAAAAGTACCTTTTCCCTGGGACTGGTGAATATCCTGACAGATACAAGATTGCTAGGAAAGATTGCTAGACTGCATTTCGTCTTACGTGATACGCGGATCTGAGCAGTTCAAGAAAGGGGCGTATTTATTGGATTCATTGACGAGAAAGTCAATCACTTCATTGTCCAGGAACATTTCAAATATCCGGGTCATCTACGTTTTCGCCAGACTTCGATGCAGAGCGTGTTCCAGCAGCACCAGTCGGCTGTTCAAGTCCTATGCCCGGACGTTTCCATTTGGATTTATAGCATTTGCAGTCACTCAGCCACAAAAAAACCGCCCCGACATTCAGTATCGAAATGCACACAAAATTACAGAAGTTGCATGAATTGACCAAAGGAAAGCCTGGAGATGTCATGTGGCATCAATACTATCTAACACTGTAATTTCCACACTAATTACGCAGTAATCATAATTATGCTTTGCACTATTAAAGCTACGTTTCTTAGGATACTGGAACGCTATGCAGCAATTGCAATCACATTTTGTGAACATAAATAAGGGCGTAATTATGCAAGTCTGGTATCCATTGCTTATGTTTTGTAGCGGCAAGCTTCTACGGCCATAGAAGGCTAAAACGAGAATGGGGAATACCCTAGTGCACGAAACGTCACGTCGCGTCGCGTCGGGGATAAAACTAGTGTGAACGGCGTGCAGTTTAAATCCGTTCTCCCGAAGCTCTGCCAAGTGATGCCACATGGCATCGCCGGGATTTGACGAATTGAATCGGATCTGAGACTCTCGCTACAGTCCGCGCGCGAGTCGTATAGCCGCTAGCGACTTGAGCCATTCATAATTTCTTGAATATCAGTTCGATTGCGCTGACAATTTCCAGAAAACTTCTTTGTGTTATTATTAACAACTTTCTCGCTGGAAGTTTGTTGTTGCTGGAACTTCGCTCGATAAATGAATCGCTGAAAGTTGGAAAAGTCTGATGTGCGCCAAGCATCAGAAAAAAATTATTAACCATTTTTTTAAAATAAATTTTTCAATTCCTTTTATGAGTTAAATGGCTCATTTAGTCCGTTTTTGGCTTCAATTAAAAAACTAAAGAAGCCACAACTTTTTGTTGCTTGGCATTATTCAAAATCCTCTAAACTCCATGAAAATGTTTCAAATTTTCTTGAAATCCATGGGAATATTTCCAAATTTCTTGAAAACCGATGAAATCTTTCAAAATTATTTGAAATATTTGGAAAACTTAAAATCCTTTTAAGAGCGTTATAATCCGAGGTGACCCCTAAAAATTTCTTGAAATCCTTGAGAATTCCTCGAAACCACCTGATGTTTGGAAATCTAAGTTAAGTGAATAAATAAATCATTTGTTTCTACTTCCTCTATTTTTTTCATTGAATCTTTCAATATTTTGACATTATTTTTATATTGCTCTTTCCATAATGATTTTCTATAAGGATTTTTCTTGAATCGCAAAAAATTATAAGTACTTCACCTATAGTAAATTTTTCATTAGATTTTATCGTAAGGGGTGATCACAAGGTATCGTAAAAATGGCACGAGATTGCAGAGAGAGTGTACACCAGGTTGCAGGAGTAATTAACTCCTCGATTTTCTAAAGGCAAAGTGCGCAAAATTAATTACAAACTGTAATGAAGATTTTTTATTGGCATTAGGGCCGATAATATTGATTTGTTCTGTGTTCTGCCTATATAGGATTTTTCTCACATTTTTCTAACTGTTTCGTCTCAGTATTACCTTGATTTGACCTCGAAATGACCTCACAGGGTTAAGCAAACCCCAGATTCTGACTCCGTGACCCCAAAAACGTATATTCATATTTTTTCAAATTTATATAGCCAGTTTTTCTCACATTGACATTGAAATGACCTTGAACCAGACGTGGACGAGGTTAATCAACCTCGGATTCGAAATCAGCGACCCAAAAAACCCTAGTATACCCCAATGAAGTCCGGTGATAATGCTTGTATCAAATGTTGACCAGTGTTATATTAAGTTTCAGCCCCTATCCGTGCCTCCTAATGGGTGTTGATGCGTATCGAAAAAAATAAAGTTGTTTGCGCGAAGTTTTAATAGCAATGAAAACTTTCTTTTGGGAGTCAAAAACACTCCCCTAAAGTTTCATAAAAAAAAATTCCTTCTGTCTCCGCATTGTAGATATAGCTAAAAATCACCAAAAACGAAGTACTTCTTCAAATTTGAACAGCAGAAAATTTTTTTTTTAAATTTAAATTATCGATAAAAATAGTTCAAAAGCAAGTCTATTTATGCCTGTATAGGGATAATTCCATTAAAATATTTTTCACCCTCCCTAATTGACTTTGAAGTTTCAAAAAAACGAAAAAAGTCGACTTTTTCGCTATTTTCTTAGATTTATGGTCAATTTCTCGACCATTTGACCATATAATGTATGATATACGTTAATCAGAATGTATTTCCAATATGTTGAAACAATAATATATAAAGAATGTTGACATTAAAATAATTGTTATTGGCTTTGAATTACAAAAAAATACTTAAAAGTGATATATTGCTCTTTATTTGGCAATAAAATTAATTTTCGGTACATAAATGATCAGGTAAAATAGTTTGAAGCAAGGAAATTTGTCATTACATAGCAAAAAATGATTGAAATATTTTTTACCCTACCTAAGTGACCTTTAAATTTCAAAATATCGAAAAAATGGACTTTTTCGCTATTTTCATAGAGTTACGGCAATTTTTTCAACTATTTGACCATGAAGTGTCTGATATACGTTGAGAATAATATATTTTCAATATGTCACGTCAATAATATACGCAGAAGGTCGATATTAAAATCATTTTTATTGATTGTAGATTATAAGAAAATCTCTAAAAGTGATATATTGATCTTTATTTCATAAAAAAATTAATTTTTTGTATCTAAAGCAGGTATAAATGTTTTCCAGTGTACCTAGATTTACACTTGTACAGTGAGAAGGTAATTTAAATCATTCTTATCAGGTCAGAATAACTTAGAAGATAAAAAAACCCAGAATTCAATTTTTTCGCTATTTTCTCGAAGTTATATGACTTATCAACCATGTGTCCATCATACGAGTATGATATATTTCTTAAAGTATATCCTTAATAAAATCAAATAAAAATATAGTCGGAACATATATTTGCTTGTGATAATGTCATTGAATTATCAAAGTATTACCAATAACCTACTTTTATGTTGATTTGTTTCATTCGTTTCAAAACTGGGCAAGCTTTTCCGACTTTCGAATCTTGATCGGATGATTCCATCTCTCACGTCAGAGAAGTAAGCTTGCCGAGATGCGGATGTGACTTCTTTCACACACCATTCCACTGCTTGAGTATGGCGTGGAAGATGAAAAATGTCTTTGGAAATGAGATGAGTTACGTCCTCCGTTGTGAATTCTGTGAGATTTTGAATTGTCATCGATCTAGTTAATGGCGGTTCCGAAATCTTACACTTCTCCCAGTCGATGAGTTCCGTGTAGTCTTTCGCATCAAAATTCAACGAAGGAACCTCGAATTTCCTTAGATTTGATTTCTCAGTTCATTGTCTCGCAGAAATTATTCGAGACATTGCAAGCTTGCGGATTTTCTGCCTTTCGTCACATAGCATAGCGAGAAGAAGATTTTCTGGGTGAGCAAAGTAGGCATTATTTTGTATTACTTTCTTAATACATTCAGCGAGGTGTCAACTATAGGAGAATTAGGACTGTCGATAGAATCGAAGTTTACAACCGGGAGTTCTTCACAAGAAGCTAAGCTTTTTCCGATTGGACCAGAAAAATCTTTAGGACCAGAAGTTCCTCCATCAAGTTTTATAAACAAAGCTTTGAATGGCAGCTCATTACCATGAAGCTGACAGACACTCCATTGTAGCGGATTACCCAATTCTAATTCTAGCAATCGAATTATACCTGCGTGTTTACCAGTGTTCGTAGGACAGCCGTCACAACCCACACAATCTAGATTTGAGGTATTAATTCCTTTGACAGAGAAAAACTCAAGGATATCATGTGTAATCGTTTTTGCATCTGAAGAAGATGAGGATGTGTCCTAAATAAGTACTTCCTGGTTCTTTTATGAGACAAGTATGTTCTTCTCGTTTTGTTGTTTGCCGTGTTTTTCCTTTACTTGTTCCATCCATTACTTTTGTTTCGTCTTTTCTTCCATCGAAGTAAAAAGCCTTTATTTCTGGAGCCAAAGAGAGCTGCTCTTTCTGAAGTTGATGACGAGTTTTTGTTCTTTCCCGATAAAGTTTACTCTTGTCAAAAACTAAACCTTTTACTTCTGGAATGTACTTTCTCACGTCCTGTAGAATTTATGAAGCCAGTAAAGCAGCAGACCTGTATCCGATGCCGTATCTGTCGCAGACTTTTGAAAATGTTGGACACTTTAATCTTGTCTGATCCGTAAATGTATTCCAATAAGGGACCCATGCATCCTCAACATCTTCTTCGACGGGCTGGTAATCGTCTTTTAAATTTTCATCCATAATCAAGCCACAGTGAGAACTTTCGCCTGCAATTTGCACTTTCTGACGCTTTCTTTGGATAACTTCTTCACTTTGATCTTGAAGTATATCAGTCATCAAACGCTTCGATTGTACTTCATGACGATCTGATTGTTCCGAATCAATTTTCGGAAGAGACGAAAATGATTTTCTTATTCGCCTAGAAGATCGCTGGTCTAAGAGAAACGCTCCGGCAGCTTCAGAAAGATCTATCTCACAAGTGCAAGAAGCATTATCACACTTACGAGCCGCAATATCAAATAACTTTGATTTATTTGCACGAAACGCATTTAATTTGCTCTTGTACCAAGATTTACCTTTATCTCTTCCATGCGACTTTTTCAATTTCTTCAACTCATCTTGATCTGTTTTAACGATCTTTGTGATTCATGCTTCTGTAAGAATTGGGATGGAAGATTCTTTCCACATATCCTGCAGCCTTTTCACAACTAAACGCGAAATATCAGGAAAACTTGGGTATCTTTTAGATTCTTTTTCAGCTCGAATTTTTTCGCATTCGAAAAAATAGTATCTCATTACATCAAAGTGTGTAGGTAACCTCCGGTTAGTTAACTCACTGTATTTTCCAATGATAGGGCATTCGCTTAACAAATCCATTTTTCAAACTCAAACCACTAACAAATCACATACACTGTTTACTGAATTTCAAACGAAAAAAATGCTGTTTAATATTCGAGTGTTCCAGCTCTCTTATAACATACTCGCGATTGGACAGTCAAAACTGAATTAAATTATTTTTCTGAAAAGGCGGTTAGGAAAGACAAAATGTAAACAAAAGCCTGGTGAGCCGTGGTGCACTGGTAAAATGTAAACAAAACCTTAATGCACTCAAAAATTGAAGTGAACCATGTTTGTTTTGATTCTGGGGGTTAGTGGGCGGACCGTGAACGCATCAAAATATCATCCAATATTGAAAAATTAAGAATTTTAGATTTTGCTCATTGTTGAAACTACAAATCAATTCGGTTCAAAAATTAAACAGGATATCCAAATTGAAACTCATATCAGAAATCAGCATAAAAGTAATACTTTGATAATTTAATTACATTATAACAAGCAAATATATGTTCCGAATATTTTTTTATTTGATTTTATTAAGGATACAGTTTAAGAAATACATCATACTCGTGTGATGGACACATGGTTGATAAGTCATATAACTTCGAGAAAATAGCGAAAAAATTGAATTCTGGGTTCTTTTTTATCGTCTAAGTTATTCTGACCTGATAAGAATGATTTAAATTACCTTCTCACTGTACAAGTGTAAATCTAGGTACACTTGAAAAATTTTTTACCTTATTTAGATACAAAAAATTATTTTTTTTTGTGAAATAAAGAGCAATATATCACTTTTAAATATTTTCTTGTAATTCAAACTCAATGAAAATTATTTTAATGTCAACATTCTTTATATATTATTGTTTTAAGATATTGCAAATACATTTTGATTAACGTTTATTATATATTATATGGTCAAATAGTCAAGAAATTGACCATAAATCTAAGAAAATAGCGAAAAAGTCGACTTTTTTCGATTTTTTGAAACTTCAAAGTCAATTATGGAGGGTAAAAAATATTTCAATGGAATTATCGCTATACATGTATAAATCCACTTGCTTTGAAATATTTTTATCGATAATTTAAATTTGAAAAAAAAAATTTTTGCTTTTTCAATTTGAAGAAGTGCTTCGTTTTTTGTGATTTTTAGCTATATCTACGATGCGGAGACACAAGGAATTTTTTTTTTATGAAACTTTAGGGGAGTATTTTTGACTCCCAAAAGAAAGTTTTCATTGCTATTAGAACTTCGCCCAAACAACTTTATTTTTTTCGATACGCCCTAGTGTTGATGTTAATGAAAAAGGATCTTTTATAAATAGTTCAGTTAATTCTTCAATAAAGAAAATTCCTTTGCATGCTTGGATAATTTGTGATGCGCAAGGGTAGCTAGCTCCTTAAGAAATTCGTATCCGCTAAAAATTGAGTTGGCCCCTATCCTCATGAATTTATATGCATATAAAGGGCCATAATTTTTCATGCGCTTTTATGAACCAAGTAGTTATCTTTTGACCTCATCCCAAAAATATATGCTGTATGAGTATATTACAGAAAAAATGTCGGTGTTGTCAGCAATATTTCATCACAAAAGATTTGTTACAAAATAAAAATAACTTTTTGCTTCTTCTCATAGAAGGAATTAACTGCTTTTTTGTTTTTGTTGCCCTAATACCCAATAAGATATTTTTTGGCAACCCACACATGCTTCTCAGGCTACCGCTATTTCGAAATTATTGCCTGATCTATTATGCATGCGCCCACTTCATGAATTCTCATAAATTTCTATAAATTTGAGAAATTCATAAAAAAAATTTTAATTTATGGAAAACTAAGAGAATTAAAATTTGA
Source organism: Andricus quercusramuli (assembly GCA_932178445.1). Classification (NCBI taxonomy): domain Eukaryota; kingdom Metazoa; phylum Arthropoda; class Insecta; order Hymenoptera; family Cynipidae; genus Andricus; species Andricus quercusramuli. Next base: position 65,422 of record CAKNXH010058895.1, read on the forward strand.
AAAATTTACGAAAAGGCATTAATTGTATGGAAGCTTACGCAATTCGTGGAAATTTGTGAAAATTAATGAAGTTTGTAAACATTCATGAAATTTATGGAAATTTTTGGAAATGTATGGTAATTCAGCGGTAAGTTTTGATAATACTTCTGCTGGACATATGCGCAATACCACAATATAATGGAAGTTTTAGATGCAGAGGTGGAAGGAAATATAGATTGTAAAGATACATTTTTTAAACATATGTTGGCCTACGCGTGGGGTTTCAATGAAAAATTTCCGACAATCAGGCAGAAATGTTGGTTCAAGGCTTATTAATTCTTATTAATTGTTCAAAATTCTAAACTTATGGATACACATGAATACTAAAGTCTGTAACATATATCGGAAAAAATTTCAGTTCAAGCTTCAATAATTTTAAAGAAAATCTTCATCACCGTATCTGAAAATATGGCCCCTTAAAGTCTCAAAACAGTAGAATTAAATGTTTTGCCGCAACCTGAACAAAGTGTTTTGCAAAATACGCACAATGATAATACACATATGTTTCAATTGTTTCGAACTGAAATTCGAATTTTTGGATATAGTCGATATCTGGATCTAAGACATTTTAATCTGTGATTGCTTTAGTATTATATTACATCTTACTTACATACAGTATTGCAGAAAAGTATTAGCGCGTGGAAGAGCAAGATAAAATAACCAACTCTCATCTTTGTTGAAGCAGAATCTGGTCTCTGGAGACCTTCTTGAACTTCAACTACAAAGACCTTAAAATAGCTGTACTTATATAGATTCCAGCCTTCGCGTCATATTGACAAATATTTCTCGTATTACTATATTCATACGATGAAGTGACGTTTTTTTCCTATATCAAAAAATCTATTTACTATGCTGGAGACTGTTAGATACTCGGGATCTATACTTGATTTACACGTGTCAATTGGAATCAAGCGACACGTTGCCAACGAATTCATACAAACGCAATATCTCTTGTCAATAGGAATATTTTATGTATGCCAGGTAGATTACGCATATGTGTTTCGTAAATTTGATATTTATATAGACGACAGCGAAAACTAGAACGGAAAATGTTAATTTGTTTGTTATCGAGAATCATAAAAAATCGTTGCCCGGATATGTTCTCTTGTTTAATCCGAGTCTTTTAACACACTTCCTTAATTTGAAATGATACCTGCAACGAACAAATTAATATTTTTCGTTCTAGTTTTCGCTGTCATCTACAAAAACATCAAATTTATGAAATACATATGCGTAATCTACCTGGCATACCTCAAATATTTCTACTGACAAAACTTTCGGAGTTACCCTCGTGCTTGCGGGTTTGTTGTTGGCAGTTGCTGATTATTTCAAATTCAGTGTGAAAATTACAAAATTCAAAATGATAAATGTTGTATGGTGATACAGGGTATGTACTTAAATCATAGAGAAAAAATTCCCTGCCAAGTACGGATCTATTCTGACATTTCGCATTTTTCTAACCAATCGACTTGGAATATGTATACAGCTTCGCGAGTTCATTATATATAATTTTTTTTCTGAGTTTCTATGGATTTAGTTAATATATTTCATTTAGGCTGCTTTAGGAGATATTTTACAACAAGATATTCTTGAATATTTTTGCACCATCGATTGATTAAATAATCAAATAATACTAAAAACATAATCCATTTTTTTATATTTTTCAGGTCCATGAATTTTAACCATAATTCAAACAAATTTTTATTGTATGTTCTTCTATTCAAAATTCAGATCATATTTAGATAAAAGTAATATGAGTGCCAAATAGTTGAATTCTAACTAAAGAAGATCAGTGTTTAACACAAAACGGGAATGCTAAATTTTCAGTTGAAATAATTAATTTTCCACACACAAAAAGACTAGCCAAAGTGATGAATTTTCAATTTTTTCAAACTTTTTTTTCAAACAAACTTTTTTCAATTTTTTCAATTTCAATTTTCAAACTGATAAATATGCAACTGCAATAGATGAATTTTAAATAAAAAAATAACAATTTCTAACAAAATAGTTCATCTTTCAACCAATTAGTTTTATTTTTTACCAAAAATATAAATTGTGAATGAAGTGAAGAATAGTTAACTGGAATACTTGAATTTTCAACAAAAAAATGGATTTTTCATTCAAACTGATAAATATGCAACTGCAATACATGGATTTTAAATGAAAAAAAAATTCTAACAAAAATGTTTATTTTTCAACCAAGTAGTTTTATTTTTTACCAGAAAGATAAATTGTGAATGAAGTGATGAATAGTTAACTGGAATACTTGAATTTTCAACAACAAAAAAATTGAATTTTTAATCAAACTGATAAATATGCAACAAAGAAAAAGATGATTTTTCAACCAAGAAGATTAGCTGCTATCAAAAAGTCGAATTTTCAATTAATAGAGATAATTCTTCCACCAAAATTTCAATGTTTTTAGTTTAAAAAATGAATTTTTAATGAAAGAGATGAATTTTTAACTAAATTGATGGAACATTCAACTGGAATAGCTACATTTCCGGTTTAACAAAAGTAATCTTCAGCCAAATAAAATCGTAAATTGTAAAGAAGTAGCTCATTCTTCTATCAAAGAAATGAATTTTTAATTGAAATGATGAATCTTTAATAACAAAAAATATTTTTATTCCGGTGTTTTCTACCCCAGCTATTGAGCCTGTGTGGGGGGGGTAGATCACAGTGCGTAGTTCGAGTGAGTGGTTGGACCCCCGGGGAGGGGGGGGGGGGGGGGGGAAGTGCGTTGCGGAAGCAACGATGCCCTGCTCGGCGATTGCCGTCCCTCGTACGAGAGGGGAAGAGAGAGAGAGAGAGAACGTCTCACGCGGACCTCTGTGCTTGAGAGGCGGCGCGTTCTCGGGCGCGTTCCGCAAGCCAGGCGTCGAACGCTCGCATATCCCGCGGGACGTTCTTTTGGCTAGTGGGCGGCGGGAGATACACCCTCTGTATCTCACCCTTCACGAGCTTTTTCCAAGAAGTGAGCCCGTCCATGAGACGGGAGAACAGTCGGAATATTACAATAATTTGCCCTTGCGGGCCGTCGGGATAATACAATAATTTTGCCCTTGCGGGCCGTCAGAATAATATAATAATTTTGCCCTTGCGGGCCGTCAAATGTAACTATAAATTTGCCCTTGCGGGCCGTCAGTAATTATTACCGTTGAGGCTAGTTCATTAGCCCGTGAAGCGGTCTAAGAGGTTCCGACGGGAAGCGTCGGGAACCTGGCGGCGATGGTCCCGCGGTGGGGACCCTAGTAGGGATGGCGAAAAGAGTTCCGGGGTCCCTTCTGCGTGTAATTGTAGGACCTCGGGATCCGGGGTTCCCTCGTTGCTTGG
>CAKNXH010058895.1:73796-108226 GCA_932178445.1 Andricus quercusramuli
AACGGTAGTTCGGTCTATATGTTATTTATTATTATTAACTAACTGAAGAATAGTTTTGGTTGTTGTTTAAAAACACTACTATTTACAAGGAGACCGATCTACCGTTATATTCCTATCGTTATAACTAATGTTTTATGGAAAAAAAGAGATTATCAACGTTCTTAACCTGAATGCCTTAATTAATATAAAAATAACTTAATTTTGATTGATGTACGTGTAGACATGAACACATGTGTACACGTACATCAATCTTTTGTTTATTAGTTCCTATTTGGCCTGAGAGGAGTTTGTTTCTTTTATACAAAAGGGACTTCGTTATTATTCCGTAAAACTTGGGGTCTCTAGAATATATTTAATTTCAATTGTTTTAATCTCAAAAGGAATAGGGTTGTTCTCCTTGATTCGGTCGGTAATGCTATTTTTATTATGGCGAACAATTTCTAATTTTATCAAAAAAATAATTGTTCGCTTAATACGCGGTTGAGTTCCCCTGTAGTACGGCCCGTGCGGCAGAAAAGGAAGGATAGAGAGAGTGAGAGAGAGGAATAGTTAGGAAGCGCGCGTGGGTTGAGAGGCTGGCATGGGCGTACGTGACTCGGCTTGTTGTTCGAGTTTTCGTAAACACGGCCCGGAGCACGTGTTTACAGGCTGTCGCCACTTAACCGGGGAAATTTGCCGGCTATTACCGGCCCATCAAGGACAATAACGGGACTTTAACAAAGGGAGGGTAGGCAAACTCGTCGTTTCGAAGCTCGGGAATCAGCGATTTGTCACGTAGGGTCTTCACTCAAGTTTTCCTATAGAAAACTTGAGTGAAAGATCACGTAGACCAAGTGCTTGATTTCCGAGGTTCTCAATTTATATGTTTGACATACAACACCGGAAAGTGTGAATTTTTAATGAAAAATGTAGTCATTGGTATTTCAACCAAAAAGATTAGGATTTTAAATAAAAAAAGTTGTATTCAACCAAAAAAGTTGAATTTCTTACCAAGAAAGATTTTCAATCAGGAGAGAGTAAAAATTGCAAACAACCCGTTGATTTTTCAAGCAAAAAGATTCATTTTCTTTAAAAAAATGAATTTTCAATAAATTACGTGAATTTTCAACCAGATACTTGAATTTTCAACTGAGAACGAAGAATTTTAAACCAAAAATATAATAATTACATTGCCAGTCAAAAGCAATAATTTCAGGCCAACAAAAAGAAAGAATTCACAAAAAAATAGTTAAATACAAAGCTAATTTCACAAGCAATTTAAAAATAAATGAAGCAGACTCTTGAAAAAAATCCCTGACTATTAAAAAAATTCCCCGACATTTTCAAATTCACAAATGCAACCGAATCAAATTATTTAATACAATTTATCTGGTATAAACCATAACATCAAAAATATCAAACAGTTGAATTTTCAACTGTAGAAGATAAATGTTCAACCAAACTTGCAATAGTTCAAATTTCAGTGTAAAAAATAATTTGAAAAAATGTTGAGAAATAGTTAAATTTTGAACAAAAATGAAGATTTTTGAGCGAAAATGATGAATGATCAGGAAAGAAAAAATAATTTTCATCATAGTAGTTCCACTTTCAACTAAGTGGTTGAATTTTGAACGAAAAAAAGTTTTTTAGTCACTATTGAAGATCAGCAAAAATTTGGAAAATTTTATCAAATATTTTTTAATCAAATGGCAAGTTTAATTCTAAGTTGATGAATAATTCATCCGTAAATACTTTAAAAACGTATTTTCTGTATGTTCTTAAAATTTTTAACAAATATTGAAAGTATAAAGTGTCAGATTATTAGACACGCCTTTTCTGGTTTCAAAGCAGAAGATTGTACGATCGGATCTTTTATTTCGAGGTTGTCTGCTTCGCGTGTATTCATTATTAATAATGTAAACTTCTTTTCCGTAACGTCACATCCACAAATAACAAGTTTATTGCTTTGTTATTTTGAAACGAAATTTTAGGAGAGCAGAAATTTTCATTGTTGCTAGATTACACAATTTCAGAAAAAGTTGGAGTGAGCTTAAGAAATAATTATTTGGAAAATTAAGCCGATTTGTTTTCTCAAAATTTTGAAAAAAATCGAATCATTTCAAAAGATATTTTGTAAGTTTGGAAGTTTCGAAAGGTCGGAAACCTAATTTGGAGCTTGTCAAGATTAAAAAAAATTGTAAACAAACTAAGGATCTTTGAAGATTTCGAAGCAAAATTTGAAATCGTTTTAAGAATTTCGAAAGGCTGCAAGAGGATAAAAACATTTTTTCGAGATTCATGGGAAATTTAAAATAATTTTTCATTTAGAAATGTAAATTTGAAGGGAAAATGGAAAAATATTTCAAAACACTTAATTAGAAATCAAATTAGAAAACAAATAACTTCTTGAACCAATTTTCAAGAATTGAAAATCTTTGTTTGATCAATTCAACTGTTACCTTAATAGAAACGTAAGTTCTATTATTCTGGTCTTACGATCAATTTGAGTGAAGAAGACTTATGTTAGAAATATAGTACAAAGTTTCTCATATACAGAATGCATTCAACTACAATGAAAATAGTGCGCCAAGGCATGAGAAATTTGAAAAATCAATTAATTATATTGTGCTAACATTTATTTATATAAAGTATTACTGCTTTTAAATTTATGGAATAATTCCACAGCCACACAACAACAAAAAAATGTCTGGATCTGGTAACGTGATACATGCATATCTATGTATTTTGACGCCCTGATTCTGAATCTGCAATCAGAATTAGCCCAACGGGTCGTGGTTCAGCCCTAACCTCAAAAAAGAACAGAAGATTACGAGAAAATGCGAAAAAATTGTGATATACTGCCAGACAAGCAAATTTTAATTACAAAAGCAGGACTGCACCTACAGATGAATATAACCTTGCCCAAAATAACGTTATCTGACTGCATCTACCTAACCCAACCCAAGGTAACCTAACTTAACTCAATCGAACCCAACATAACACAATAGAAGTAAATGTTCTTTTCTTCCACTGCCAAGTGTAGTCATGTCGATTAGTCTGCAGAGCCTTAACTTACTAGTGACGTCAACCTCTTCAAACCTAACAAAACCTAACAAAACCTGACCTTACTTCACCTAACCTTACTTAACCAAACTTAACTCTAACGACCCTATCGTGTAACAGTTGAACTGAATGTATTTTACTTCTATTGTTATAATTGTAACCATGTTCATTAATCTGCAGAACCTTGACCTGCAAAAGACTTGAACCTTTTCAAACGAGGAAAGGAAACTACCAAGCTAGCGTCCCTTTTTTGGCGGACCGTCATATGAACGAATGTACTCGATAACTGCCTCTAGTTTCGTAATCTCTCAACGTTAGCATTTTTCGCCTGTGTCTGTAAGGGCTCGTCCATAAACTACGTAGCCACTAGAGGGGGGGGGGGAGTAGTGGAAAATGCTACGCTAATCTACGCAGGGGAAGGGGGGCTTCGAACCCTAGCTATGTAGCTTAAAGCAGATGTCACTACGGCGCACAGTGGACCTTTTTTGAAATTCTTTCTCAAAATCGTAGCACTTTGGATCGGAATGACTGATTTCATATCCAGGGTCAAAATTGGAAAATTAAAAATGACGGATTCAATATGGCGGACCAAAATTGGAAAACGAAACCGATTTGACTAAAATTTGCTACAAGGGGGTTATTCCGGTCACTGATTTCAAACCCGGGGTCAAAAAAGAAAAATTCAGAATGATGGACCAAAAGTGTGCAAAAAACAGATTTGACCGCTTTTTTAAATTCTGGAATTTTAACTTTGGATTTCAAATCAGCCACCTGCAAACCCTCCGATAGGCTATTTCAAGTCAAATAAATTTTGTTCTATAATTTTGGTCCACCAAATTGGAGCCGCCATTTTGAATTTTTCAATTTTGAACCCAGGTTTGAAATCAGCGACCTGGAAAACATCCTTGTAGCCAACTTTAGTCAACTCGGTTTCCTTTTACAATTTTGGTCCACTATATTGGATCCGCCATTTTGAATTCTTCAATTTTTACCGTGCATTTGAAATCAGCGACCCGAAAAACCACCTTGTAGCAAATTTTAGTCAAATCGGTTTCGTTTTACAATTTAAGTATGCCATATTGGCACCGCCATTTTGGATTTTGTCTTAAAACGATTCACATGTCAGGTTCGGATTGGGCATGTAAAAATTCATATAAAAACATGTGTAGCAAATAAAATGTAAGATCTAAGCGTTTTTGGTATTAAATAAACGATTTTTGTTGGCAAAAATTCCATCTTCAACACATATTTTCAAGGTCATGACTTTTTTTCTGACAATATATAGAATTCCTGAAAATAAAACAAGAATTCAACGATAAAATGTGGACAACCACCACAAAATGCTCCTATCGCAATTCCTAAAAAACAAAATAAAAAATTTATTTCTTTGGACAAAAATAAAAAAAGAGGATTTTAAGATTCTAAGGGGATTTTGTTGGTTGCCTTCTCATTTTTCTTTCCTCTTTTTTATTTTGGTGCAAAGAAACAAATTTTTTTATTCTGTTTTTTAGGAATTGCAATAGGAGCATTTTGTGGTGGTTGTCCAAATTTTATCGTTGAATTCTTGTTTTATTTTTAGGAATTCTATATATTGTCAGAAAAAAAATTATGACCTTGAAAATATGTGTTGAAGATGGAATTTTTGCCAAAAAAATCGTTTATTTAATACCAAAAACGCTTAGATCTTACATTTTATGTGCTACACATGTTTTTATATGAATTTTTACATGCCCAATCCGAACCTGACATGTGAATCGTTTTAAGACAAAATCCAAAATGGCGGTGCCAATATGGAATACTAAAATTGTAAAACGAATCAAAGTTCTTCGATTTTGAGACAGAATTTCACAAAAGGTCCACTGTGCGGCGTTACTACTGTAGTGTAAATTATATGGTTTTTTGTTGAAGGTGAAGTAAATAAATAAGATAAAATGACACCTTCTTCAGAAAAATATCGATTTAAAGGGGGGCGTATATAATAAAAAACCTAAGTAGATTTTAGGGGGGGGGGGTGGAAAATCTACGGCAATCTACGAGGGGGGAGGGGGGACTCAAAAAATGACTCAAACCGGGCTACGTAGTTTATGGACGAGCCCTAACCAGGGCAGCTCCACGTGGTGACGGTGGGCAACGGATCCATACTGGCTGAGTCCCTGGGTAAACGGCGTTCATGCCCTCATGGCAGACACAGGAAAAAAGTGTTCTACGATGCAGGGATTCGGAACCCCAGTATCGTATTCTGGTCAGGGTGGGAAAGCGGGCCCTCCGACGTCGTCATCATGCAACCGTAGCTCTTCGTTAATGGACAACTTGGTTGATGTAGAGACTCATGCTACAAGGAAAACATCCACGAGCACTTCTCAAACGCACGACTGCAAGAATAAATCAGATGCATTCTGTTATGTTTGCAGTAGATATGAAGTGCGCTCTTTGCGGAAACCAATAGATGAGGAAGTGATAGGCCTCTACGAAAAGTGTTCCGACCGTAAATTACTCCATCAAGAAACAAATTGGGTTCGACACATCATTTGTAATTCCTGCAGACTGATGTTGTGTCGTTTGAAGAACTCAAAAAACGAAAGATATCGCAAATACTCAACACCAACCATATGGAAGAAACCCGTCCATGTGAAAGACTGCTACTTTTGCATGAATAACGTTAAAGGGATTACCGCAAAAACTAAGGGGACTATTTCATACATTAATGTGTGCATAGTTATAAGACCAATTGCAATCGACCCAAAAGCACGTCTAACTGATTGCAGCGTCAGGGGAGAAGGTAGAATGGAAGTTGACAACCAACCTGAGGCAGATGGTAGTGACAGCAGTGATAAAGAAGATAGTCATGATTCTATTGAAAATGACGACGGAGAAAATTAATATGTTGCGCATAACACAAAGCAAAATGTTCCACTATTACTGTCTCAGCTGGAACTCAATGATTTCATTCGAGATCTCGGTTTACCCAAAGATGGTGCGGAATTCGCCGCATCATTCCTAAAAAAAAAAATAAACTTGCTGAAGCCTAAGACAAAAGTTTCATTTTATCGCGAAAGAGACAAAGAATTCAGAAAGTACTTCACTAAAGACGAAGAGACATCCTTAGTACATTGCACTGATGTAAAAGGTTTAGTGGACCAACTGAAATAAAATGCGTATAAAGATGAAGAATGGCGACTTTTTATTGATTCACCAAAACGCAGTATAAAAGCTGTTCTATTGCATAACACTAATACTTACGCTCCCATCCCCATAGCTCACTCAACAGTCATCAAAGAAGAGTACAACAATGTGAAAATTCTTCTGGAAAAAGTGAATTACGCTAATCACAAATGGCAAATATGTGGTGATCTGAATCGATTTTCATGAATAAGTTCAAGAATTATTCCATAAATTTAAAAACAGAAATACTTTATATAAATAAATGTTACCACAATATAATTAGTTGAATTTTCAAATGCCTAATGCCTTGGCACGCTATTTTGATTGTAGTTGAAAGCGCTCTCTATATAAGAAACTTTGTACTTTATTTCTAACATAACTCACGTCTTATTACTCCGTCCGTCGTTTGACTATTCCGGTTCGCTCTTAAGATTTCAAAAATGTAACTCTTTGAATGTTGGGAGCCTCCTTTTTTTTAGGTTTTACCAATTGAAAATTTCGGTATCCGTTCCAATTTTTTTCATCGGACCACAATTTCGAATCAAAAATTGCTTTTTTGAGGTAAATTGAATTTATTATTCATAATTGATTCTATGACATTGCAATTTTTTTAATTAGCTAAATTCCATATCATTTTTATTAGGTTCAAGTTGCCTGACGATGACCAACAGACTGATTTCGAAACATTTTTAATGATTTTCTGAAGTTTCGAAAAATAATTCAAAGGACATTGAAGTTCGAAGAGATTCAAACAAGAAAATTCAACTATCAAATATTTAAAGAAATTGTTAAAGAATTTTTGAAAGCTGCCAAGAAAAAGAACATTGTTTGAAGCCCGGAAAACGAAGGACTTTCGGTAGGCACCGTCACATTTTTTTAAACGCTAAAAAATTATATCTAAATCTGAAAAAAGTGGGTTTTCTCCATGCATTTTACATGGAAAACTTCAAGTCACAACTGGCAGCAGTTAAAATAAAAACAAAAAATAAAAAATTAGGGATTTTCTTCTTTTGGATTTGAAACAAAATGGAGGGGATTGTTGCCCTTCAGCATGAAAGAAAATTTTTCCATGCATTTTTGAGCCACCCTAGTGTGCATATAGTGAAGGTAGTTTTTAAAGGTTGGACGCAAACGGTCTCACTTGGCCTGTAATTCCGGTAATAAAAAACGATTTTTCAGCTATTTCAATTTCAAAATATCTAAAATTAAACTGATCATTTTTAACATTTTAGGTGTAAATGTAATAAAGTTGGCTTTTGAGGGGTTTCGTGAACGATCGCAAGCAGCCGATAATTCAGGGAATGAAAAAGAAGATCAAACTTGCCATTTTCATTATTTTAGATGTGAACAGAAACCTGTAAACCTGTATTTAGCATGCCTGGATAATCAGCTGATGTGAAAGGGTAGCTAAGTCCTTAACAAATTTGTATTCGCTAAAATTTGAGTTGGCCAATAATATTTCATTACAAAAGAATTATTACAAAATAACAATAATTTTTTAGCTACTTCTCTTAGAAGAAATTAATTGTTTTTTTGGTTGCCCTAATACCCAATACATCATATATTTGGCAACCAGCACATGCTTTACGGGCTACCACCATTTCGAAATTATTGCCCGATCTATTACGCACTCGTCCACATCATAAATTCTCATAAATTTCTATTTTGAGAAATTAATGAAGATTTTATAAATTCATGGAAAATTAAGGAAATGAAAATGTCAGAAATTTACGAAAATGTATTAATGTTATGGAACTTTGTGAAGATTATGAAGTTTGTGAACGTCAATGAAGTTTATGGAAATTCATGGTAACTTACTGAAATTTATGGAAATGTATGGTAATTACCGGTTAATTTTGATAGCACTTCGGCTGAACGTACGCGCAATAGCACTATGTGTAATACGTAGTAGCGCAATATAATGGAAAGTTTCAGATGCAGAGGCGGAAAGAAATATAGATTGTGAAGATAAATTTTTTGAACATATGTTGGCCTAAGCGTGGGGTTTTAAGAAAAGAATTCCCGACATGTTGGCAAAAGTTATGGTTCAAGCCTTATTAGTTTTATTATTTGATCAAAATTTTAAACTTATGGGTACAAGTGAATATTAAAGTTTGTAACATATGTTGGAAAAAATTGGAGTTCAAGCTGTAATAATTTTTAAGAAAATCTTCATTAGATAGCATGAAATGACATTTTTGCCAAACTCGGTTCTACAACTTCATGTTCAATCTTTACGCTTACCCATAAACTCAATTCCCTGCTAGCATATGTTAGAAAAATTTTACTGCACGTTTATTCCCTTCCATCTCCGTATCTAAAAATGTGGCCTCTTTCAGTTTCAAAACTGTAGAATAAAATGCGTTGCCGCACCCTCAACAAAGTATTTTGCGAAATACGTACAATGATAATAAACATATGTTTTAACTGTTTCCAAGTGAAATGGGAATTTTTTGATATAGTCGATATCTGGATGTAAGCCATTTGAATGTGTGATTGCTTTAGTATTACATTATATCTTACTTACATACAGTATTGCAGAAAAGTCTTAGCGCGTAGAAGAGCAAGATGAAATCAACAACTCTCATCTTTGTCGAAGCAAAAACCGGTCTCTTAGAGACCTTTTTGAACTTCAACTGCAAAGACCTTAAACTAACTGTACTTATATAGATTACAGCCTTCACGTCATATTGACAAATATTACTCGTATTACTACATTCAGACGATGAAGTGACGTTTTTTTCCTATATCAAAAAATCTATTTACTATGCTGAAGACTGTTAGATACTCGAGATCTATACTTGATCTACACGTGTCAATGGGAATCAAGCGACACGTTGCCGACGAATTTATACAAACGCAATATCTTTTGTCAATATTCTCAAAATTGGAACTTGCTGATCTGTATACAGTTTCGCGAGTTTATTATATATAATGTTTTTCTTTAAATTTTCAAAGGATTTAATTAATATATCTAATCTAGACAGCTTGTAGATATATTGTATTACAAGATATTGTTGAACATATTTGCACGATTATAATTATGATAATAATAATTATTATTTAGAGAAGTTGTGGGCTACGGAAGCGACGATCATGGTTCCTTGAAGAAACAAATCCCGAGGCTACTGGAACGTGTACGTCATCCGCTTCTGCTCCTTCTGTCCTAGAAGGTAAGCAAGAGCGGGGAATTTACGCGTGATAACATCGGGCAACACTGTTCCCTGGAGTCAGGTCTCTAGCCACGGATCACCTTACGCGTCAGACGGGACAGTTGGAAATGAAGGTTTCACCTCTGGATACTTTTTAGAGCTACCAATCTTTGTAGAATATTAAGAGGAACAGTCTTGACGGACCAGATGGAGCGATCCCAGGAGAACAGCCTTTTGCATCCGGTTCGCGATGCAATGAGCCTGACGCTGGAAAACCGGAATCTTGCTGAATTGGCTGATAAATGAAGCTTCCATACCTCCAAGACAGCCGAGTATGAGAATTATAAGATGGACTTTGTAGCCTTGGTACAGTCTACCCAGCTCGAAAAGAAGTGCTTGATATTTCGCCCGTTTTTCTCCCTCCTTTGCCGTGATATTACCATCGGCTGGAGCCGAGAATTTATTCACGTAAATAATCTTGTTCTTCAGATCCTGGAGGACAATATCAGGCTTCGTAGCACTGATACGTTGAGTGGTGGAGAATGAGAAATTCCAGTAGATCCTACACTGATCATTCTCCACAACGGACTCGAGTTCCCTCTGGGCGTATGGTAAGACAAGCGATAGATCAACACCGTAGGAATGCCTAAGATGGTAATATAACACTCTTAGAGCCGCATTGTGTCTCTCTATGTACACGTAGCGTGCATATTTAGAGCATCCACTGAGAACATGTCCAAGTGTTTCTGGCTCTTGCTTGCACGCTCGGTAGTTGGTATCGCTGGAGTTGAATGGGAGGTCAAATGGGAGGCATGGTATAGAAACGCCGCAGCATTGGCGACTTCATGTTGATGTACGAGTCGCATAAGAGAATTCGTGCTTTTTAGAACTGAACAGGCTGTAGCCAGAACCGTTCTTCGATGAAGATACTCTAAGCTTAGCAAGCCTCTACCCTCTTTATCGCGAGGAAGATATATTCGAGGTACGGAAGATCCAGGATGAAGACTTCGTTGTAAATAGATGAACGTTTATCTTTCAGCCTGCTGGCCTTAAAAAATTGAGTTTCTCGCATCGCCTAGCCTCGCTCGCATGTACCTAATTTCTCGCATTGCCTCTCTTGCCACCCTCTGTTTTCGCGGCCAATACCTACTACTTACCTACTATTTACAATATTTACAACTTATTTATATCTACTTCTTCTCCTGTTTACAATCTTTCCTTCTCCATGCCTCTTCCTCCTTCCTTCTCTTCTTCTCCATCTTACCCAACACTCCCTTCACCCATGCTACTGCCCTTTTGTCCGCCTTTTCATGCATCAATACCTCCATGCTTATCTCACTCCTTTCTACCTCTACGCACTCATCCAACCAGTGCTCCACTGTTGCATCCCCCTTCTCACACAGTTCACACAACCTCTTCTCCCGAGATAGCCAGAACCTATTGAAACCCTCCATGCACCCACACCTCATCCTAGCTATAAGCTCCTGACTTCCTTACTCTCCTTTCTCACATAAATATTGCGCTCTTGCTCCTGGCATAATCCACACATATTTCCCATTTATCCTTGAATCTCTTATTCTCTCTTCCCCTGCTGTCTTCTCTCCCTCCGTGCTGTTTTTCTTAACTATCTCATATACCTTTCTCCCTTCCTCGTGCATCCTTCTCACTTCATCCACCTGCAGTCCATTCGTTTTAAAGTACCTTTCCCTCTCAACTTCCATCGTCCCACCCCCTCTCCTGTTCTCCTTCTCCCACCAACACTCCCTAACCAGCCTACTTCCCCCCTCTTCCAGAAATTTCTCCTCACATTTAAACGCCCCGCTCCCTGCTAGAATCCCTACACTCGTTCTCCCCGTCTCCCTCATGACAACATAATTAGGCGTGTTTCTTGTCAACCCCAGGGTCGACTTTACATACCTCTCCTGCGTTATATTTACCTCTTCGCTTCCCTTCCTCCTCCACACTTCTACCCTATACAATAGCACACTCATCACTAGTGAATTAAACAATTTCATTCTCCTTCCAAAATCATCTACGAATAACTTCTTTCCCAACCCCCACACCTGCCTGATCACCACATTTGCCCTCCTCACTCTCTCTTTTATATGACCATCCACTCCCCCATTCCTCCGAAATACGAAGCCCAGATACACAAACTCTTTCACCTTCTGCACCTGCTTCCCTTCCACTTCCACTCCCTTCACTTTTCCCTTTCCCCTCCTTTTCTGAACACCATAAACTTGGACTTTTCCGCATTCAGCTCCAACCCCTTTTTATCCAGGTATCTTCTCAACCTCTTCATCATCTTCTTTTTGGCCTCCTCGCTGCTTGCCAGCAGCACTATGTCATCTGCATGCGCTAGTGACCAAATTCTAACCCCTCGTATCCTGACTCCTCCTACCATACCGGCCTCCTGCTTACTTTCCATATCCGCAATTAAAATTTCAAAAAGCGCTGGGCTAAGTGGACACCCTTGCCTTAAACCCCTATCCATCCAGAATCCCTCCGAAATCCCACCCCTCATCTTACCTTGTCTTTCGTCTCTTCATATACCTCCCTCATCCTCGCAATCAGGCCTCTCTCCAGTCCCCTATCCTCCATCGCTTCCCACAACCTCCCACTATCCACCGAAGGAAACCCGCCTTTGAGATCCACAAAAAACGCAATATTCTTTTCCCCTCGATATCCTTCCGCAGTCTCTCTGCCACCATCGTCGCGTATACTTCATACGCCGTATTCATTAGCGTAATTCCTCTATAATTTTCCTGCCGATCCCTATCTTCTTTTTTTTACAGTGACACTATTAACCCTTCTCTCTACCCTCCTGGAAACCCTCGTCCCTCCATACGTTCTTCACTACCTCCTTCAGCCTCTCCTTAACCTCTTGTGTACTAAACAGCCATGCTTCATCCTTCACTCCATCCAGCCCTGCTGCTTTTGAACTTCTCAAATTCCTTATCTGCTTCTCTATCTCCTCGTCATTCAACTCCTGCATCGCTGTCTCACCCGTCCTTCTACTCTCCCCATCCCTCTGCCTTGAATCTGAGCCCTGGAAAGATTCTTTAAAAAACTCCCTCCACTCCTCACTCCCTATCTTCTCACTAACTCTCACCCTACGCTTCCTGAACCTATTTATTATCTTCCAGACGTCCCCCTCTATCTTAACATTTGCTAACTCCTCTTCCAGATCTTTTTCCTTTTCCTGTTCTTTCTTCTTACACACCAATCTCAACCCCTTCCTCATTTCTACGTACTCCTCCCTTCTCGCATTACCCTCTTTCCACATCTTTTACTTCCTCTTCACCTTCCTTTTCATTTTTTTATATTCCCCATCCCACCACGGCTTCACCATTCCTTTTTTCTTTTTTCTAAATACCTTCTTCTGCACACACCCTTTCATCTTCTTTTTCAGATCCTCCCATATCTACTCCACAGACTCCCCTCCAAAGCGAACATTTCCTAGCTGCTCCTGAATTCTTCTCTATCGCCTTACTCGTTCAGGCCACCCTCTCGCCTATCGAGACTTCTTCCTCGCCTTGCCTTCCGCCTCCCTCACCTCTTATCCACAGACTTAATGGCTGATCGTATGATTCCACCCTGCCCTCTACTGCGAGTTTTTCCGTCTCCCCCATCCTCACATATTCATGACCACATAGTCTATCACCGTTACCCCCACCTTACTTAGATATGTGTATTCTCCCTCTTCGTCCCCATTTGCCATAACATTCGCCACTGCCCATCCTTTATCCTCCATCCAACACCTTAGAATCTTCCTCTCCTTATTTATTATCCTATCCTTCGATTTCCTTTCGAAGCGCTCTCCTTCCCTGTGAGGGCCCCCGTCCCTTCCCATCTTCGAATTAAAATCCCCACCCAGTACCACAATTCCCTCCTCTCTTTCGCCTAGCAAGTCTTCCACCCTTTCTTCAATTCTTTCCATCCCATGCTTATTGTACACTGTCACAAATTTACACGCTATCCCTCCTATTTTTACTTCCCTCATTTGCACTCCCTTCCTCTCTTCCTCTCCATGAACTTCTTCCTCTAACCCATCTCTAACCTCCGTTATAATTTCCCCACTAGCCCTTCCTTTTTTCTTCACTCTGACCGTCTCTACCAGTCCCACAACATCAAATTCCTAGATATACCTCCAGAACTCCTCATCCTTCTTCCTTCTCCCTGCTAGATACAGCAACTTCACTACTCCTCTATCCTGCATTACCTCCACCCCCCTACTGCCTACGAAACAAATTCCCCTGCACTTCCTTCAACACCTCTTTCTCCTCACCCTACACACACATTTTCTCGTCTATTTTTATTTTCCGATACCCTACCTTCGCCAATCTCCCTTCACTCCTCTCCCTTCTGGCCCTGTCGTTCAGAATTCTCTGCACATCCCTTTCCTTTCTCGTTAAATCGTGATCGATGAAAACTCCCTTATCCTTTATCCTATTCTTATTTCGCATTACCCCCAACTTTTCTTCCCAGCTCTCCATCTCCACAACCACCTCCTTGTCCTTTCTCCTCTCCAACTCCCGCTCGTTAGCTTCAACCCTTTTATCACAATATTATTCCTCCTGTCTACCTTCTCATTTCTCTCCATTCTCAACTCCATTGCCCTTGACGTTTCCGTATCCACCCTCTCCTCCTTCTCACTCCTATGCTCTCCCACTTTCTCTTCTATCATATTTTCTACCCTCTCCCAAATACCTTTAATCTCGCTCAATCCACATCCGTCTCCTACTTCAATTTCCGACCTGCCCTCCATCTTCTCAAGCCTTTTTTCCATCCTTTCCTTCCACATCCTAATTTCCTCTTCCATCTGCTTTCTTTTAACTTCTTCTACTTTCCTTTCTCTCTCTCTAACCCCTCTTCTCTCTCCCTCAGCTCTTTCATCCCCTTTTCCCATTTCTCATCTCTAATTCTCAATTCCTCCCTCATTCCTTCCATCTTTTCTTTAGTCCCCCTTACGTCGTCCCTCAGCCCCCTGATCTCGCCTATCAGCATACCGAGAGCCTCCTTCTCCACATTTCCCTTCATTGGGGGGCGGGGAATGTCCTACTAGTTCTCCTGCTTTTTTTAAACGGACTCTCTAACACGCTTTTGTCCGGACTCTCTTGGCTGTATCTCTTCCTCTTCAAGAGATCCTCCCCGTCACTTGCGCTCGACGTTCTCTCCCTCACCTTCTCTCTTCCTTCTTTCCCACCGTCCCGCTTTCTCCCTCTCCCTGACGCGCCACTAGACACCGAGCCACGCACTGTTGGCCGCCGTCGCACGTGGAAAATTTACTCTTCGTCAACGTCACTACAAGTACTCTCACTGCCCACCTCCCGCTCTGCCGCCGGTAACTGGGACCTCTCTATGCAGTACCCTCCGCAACCGTTAGATGTCTCTGCAGAATGCTGTCTCTATTACCGCCAAATTTTCCCTTTATTTCCCTTTTTTTCTTTTTTTTTCAATTCCTCACAGCCCTTGACGACACCCCTTTCCCTCACTTAACATCCCCTCAAATTTTCTAGCACCACCCTTGACCCTTGAAGGCCCAAGACCTCCGGACCACAAATTCCCCCGATCCCTTGCTAACCTATCCTCACTTCCTCAATTTACTTAAATCCCACCTCACACCTACACTTGAGATTACTTTTCATCTCTCCAATTCACCCCATACAACCCTGCTCACCTCCTCGACTTCCACCCTCACACTCCACTCACACACTTGTCATCATCTTGCGTGTGCTTCGATCAAGTTGCTTCAACTCATCGACGTTCCATTTTACTGCACCAAACGTGTAGAGCAGTATAGGAACGGCCAGCGTATTGGTCGCCTGGATCTTATTCTTTCCAGATAATTCGGAAGCCCAAATTTTTCTGAGAATTTGGCGATACCTTTTTCCAACGGCCATTTTTAAGTTATGCACATTTTGGGTTTCCGGTTGCGGTATTCCAAGATATGTATATGTTTCTCCAATACCAATATGTTGAATGGTATTTCCGCCTCTGAGTTGCTCATGCCTCTACAAGGATGTTAAGGTCCTTTTTTGAGGAAGCAAAGAGTTTAACGTCGTCCATGTATAAAAGGTGGTTGACCTAATAATCTCTTCTGTTCGGCGGGCCAGATAGGTATCCAGAGCTTTTGCCTCGGAGCACAATAGATTGAGGCAATAAGAAGATGCAGAAAATTATCGGACTTAGGGAGTCTCCTTGAAAGACACCCCTCTTATATGTGAAATAACTTGTAGTCACTTGTCTTTTATCAGATGTTATGACAAATCTTGTCCGCCACAAGAGCATAAGCTCTTTTATGCATTTCACTATTTTTGGATGCACCTCCATGCACTCAAGGAGCTTAATAAGTAGCTCATGGTTCGTGTTATCGAATGCCTTACGGTAGTCAATCCAAGGCATGGACAGATTACGTCGATACCTGATCGAGTCCTGGCTGATACACCTGTCCACCACGTTGTTCAACTATTACACTCCATAGCGGCTCGATAGATGTTAACATCCTCTCTTTGAGGATGCCAGTGAATAGCTTGTAGCTGGTGTTTAAACAAGCTATATGCCTGTAGTTCTTTGAACTTGACAAATCTCCGGTCTTAGGGATCAATACCGTGCGTGCTTCCACTAGCCACTGCGGGACGGTTTGTTCTCCGTTTAAGAAAGTAGTAAATATACGAGCTAGAAGTTGGTGCGTAGAAGTAAACTTCTTCCACAAAAAGTTGTTGATTTTATCTGGCCCTGGCGCTGAAAAGTTCTTAGTTCTAGCGATAACTTTCTTCACTTCTTCAGCAGTAATTAGTGGGCACTCTTACTCTGGACCTTGTAACCTTTGCCTTTGGCAAAAGTTACGAAAGAGTGATATATCAGAAGCGTCTTCATTCAGCTGATGAGTATCTCCACATACTTGCTCCCAGAGGACTTGAATCTCTACTCGACTAGGCAGGTTTCTAACTACTCGTGACGCTTTATTTAACAGACGGGAAGGATTAGCAGAAAAGGTGGAATTTGCCTGAATCCACTTAACTCGTGTTATGTCCTGAGCTAAAGGCGAGGGTAGGTTGGTAAATGGTTTTAATGAGGGAGGCTAGTGAGCTGATTATGTCAGGCTGGTAAGACCTGACCAATTATTTGTTTGTGGGTACGTTTGTCTCTTGTCAGCTCTATGCGAACTGCGTTAATCCAGTGCTCAAAATAGCGAATAGATAGTTATGATAGTAAATGATTTATTGTGAAGATAATGGATAAGATTGAGAGTTACATAAAATTAGACTTACATATACCTTCTTACTCGTAGAAGGGCGAAAGAGAGTAGAAGATTGTCGCTTGCATCTCTATAATCGGAGGACAACGGCAAGATCCTCACGCAGAGTTGGTTTGGGTAATAGCGAAGGAGTTCACAAACACAATTAACCCGTAGAGCGATACACGGTCCTATATCAGCTACCGAATCAACTCATGAGTTCTTTTCACGGACGTATAACACAGCGGATTTTACCCGGATTAGACTCATCCGACGATCGAAACCGAAGGGACTTAGTTCACAACTCGATGATTCGATACTTACTTCTCGAAGACTTGAAGTACGCGATTCGTGTATCCAAGTTGTCAGTATGACTGCTGGGAACGTAGCACGCGACTTTTAGATCGAACTTGTCGGTATGACGGCCAGGAACGTAAGAAAAATGGCAAGGGTTGCGCTGGGGTTTTTTATACACCTTGGACTTCGTAAAAGTCACGTACGATTTACAAATTGGTGGTTTGGCACGTACGATTAATTAATATTTCCAATCCCCGAGACTTCCGGTGATCGCTAGTCTGTTTTCTAAATCCTTGAGAAGTTATTTGATACTTTCAACTGTCCGCATTGCATGTCGAATGGTTCGCGCGAATGACTCATGCTATCGTCAGCAAAAGTAGAAGCGGTCGCGCATCTCGACTCTTGACCTTTCAGGAGTTTGGATTCTATATACTAACTTAACTATAGGTGACATCTTTAGTCAGACACTTTTGGTCGCAATCTTGTCTGACTATATGCATGTTTCTCTACTAGGTGGGTTACACTTTAGCAGTAACAGTGATATGACATAATGTCGATAAATTATTACCTTAGTTTAGACATACAGGTGCATTCATGTTCCATATAATTAGTATTGACTTTGCTTGTTGGGATATTAAGAATATGCATACATTTGTATGTTATTAAATACACTACCGTCGGAAATTGTGCGCACGACTTTTTGCACGACCCAGGAAAATTTTTTGAAAAACCTGAAAATTGTACAAGATGGAGCCTGAAATCTTATCTTTAATTTAAGCCAAGAAAACTTAAAAAATCTTCATGGGTGCCCGAGATATTATTAAAAATGTTCAATCGTGGATTTAGAGAATTAGTTATATTGACGTTCGACTAGTGGTTTTATAACTAGTTATGTAATTGTATAACGACAACAGTTTGCTTTTAAAGATTCTACGATGTGTATGTAATCTTTATCCATCTTATGGAATTTGTCATTGATTATAATTTGCAAGGGTAGAATTTGAAATGGTTGGATTTTGAGGAAAGGAGTCAGTTGGTCCGTCAAACTTGAAGTTACGGATCTTCTTTTACTGCTATCCAGCGTGGACTTGAGGTGAATCATTGAGGTTAACATGGATTTTAATCGCCATGTTCTTATCGTGTTGTACGTATTCCGTAGCCGGTGAGATCTTGTAATGAGAGGATTATATTTCATTTGAGGAGCAGCCATGATGAGATGGTGCTATCATCATATGAAGTTTGATGTGTAGTGTTCCTTTGCATAGTTTTGGAGATTCTTCTTCCGGTGGAAACAGCCTCAAGGAGTCCAATATTAGGATGATGCAGCATGGTGCCATGTTGATATCATGTTCCGGTTCCATACATTGGTTTCTTCACGTCTAGCGAAGCATTTTGACTAGAACAATTGTTTAAATTTTATTTTCCGTCCTCCCTTCTTAGAATGCTTCCACGTCGTTGATGAAAATTGTCCTTGTTTTGATGGACATCGAAACAAAGGTGTGACCTGTGTGGTGTCGACACCTTGTCACTTGAACAGCTGAACGGTTGATTGCTTCTCTGTTTTTCTTGAGAACTTTGCAACAGATTGAGTACAAGGATTAGGAAAAATAGGAAATTTCATCAATCTTGCTTAATCACATGTAATTGTTGTACATCCCACAATCTAATTAACAGCATTTGCTATTGCTATCTAATTTTTAATATTTTGTTTAATTCGGAATTTGTTCACTACTCTTGTTTTTATGCAAGTGTGTCGGAGTGTATACAAACACTCAAAAACGATTTGGCTGAACTGAAAAATTGTTGTTGTTTCAACCACAAAATGAGGTTATCATAAGGATAACCAAAGATTTGGTTGAAACAAAATTTTCATGTATGTCCAAGAAAACCGTTTTCTTGGTCCAAAAATTCTTTTTCGGGGTGATGGTACTAAAATTTGATAATGTAAAGGCTAAAGTGAATATTTCGATTCTTAGAGGTTGTGGTCTCTTTTCCTCAATTAACATGTGGTTTGCCTTGAGAAAATTCGAAAGGATCAGCTAGTATACTCATCAGTACCAACTTGGATTGAATTTTACTCGTTTTCGCGCTTGACTTTAAAACTGCTATAATTAATTTTTGTTCCACACACAAAACAATTAGGACCAAGTCAATACTTTTAATTTTGAAAATTGAATTTGCTACTAAACTTATTTAAAGTTTGTGTACAATGTCATCATCTGACTGGTTATTATAATTTTATATTGGATTTAGATAACATGTTCCTCATATCGATTTCATAAACTTGAGGCATTAATTTTAATATGCATTGGTGTTTTGAAATCAGTACTATTTTTCAACAGTGTTCCTTGAGTCTCATTGTTCAGTATTAGGAATCTATTTATCTAAAGTAGTGATCCTTTATTTGCCTCAGACACATGTCTTTATTTAATTCGAAGAATCGAACTCCTGAAATAAAATATTAATTTCTTTGAACTCAAAAGGTCCAGCTTGATTCATTTGTTTGGTTCCAGGAATTAGACCGTCTAAATCAATGAGTGCGCCTTTGAATCAATCAATTTGTCGGCAAAATTCTTTTATTGAAATTTTTGTAAAAGGATGCTTCAAATTTTAACAGTTTTAGTACTGCATAAATTTTTTATTTTTCTTGGAAAGTGTAATAATCTAAATAGATTGGTTGGCTGTTCCTACATCAAAGAGAGAACTGTCTAGTCTAAAAGATCTCTAATTTAGGTGAAATATTTGTATGCAGAGGTATAGAGATAGAGAGAGTTGATACATTTTTACCAATGAAACATTTCCTTGGGCAAACGTTGGTGTTGTTCCTTCTCCTACAAAGGAAAGATGTATTAACAGATTTTAAGGATGTTGATTGTGTCATGTTTTTAGCCTATTCGTCGTGAAGTTTTCTGGGATCGTCTTTCGTCTAGGTTTCGTATGCCTATCCTTAAATTCTCCCCTCGTAACTTGTTGAAACAGCTACGCTTGGCACCTAACTCATACTCAGCTTGCAGCGGAGATGTATGTCGAGGTTTGTGTTTCATTACTGTCTTCAGAGTTCTTAATTTAGCTAAGGCTCCGTTTGAATTTTGTGATGGAGTTAACACGGATTGTGATGATTCACCGCTCTTTTGTTTTGTTGTAGGCTTGGGGGTTGAAGGAATTTTTAAAATGTTTGAAGGGGATTCTACTTGATAACTGAGGAATTCCTCGGTTTCATCCTCTGGAATTCCAAATTCATTTAGTTCGTTTTCAGTCTGATTTATAATTGAGTTCATTCTTTGATCGACTATCGTTTCGCTATCTAGTTCAAGTTCATCTAACGTTTTCATATTACATTTTTGTTTTAAATCCGTTCTTTTATAATCGATTATCTGATCCTGCGAAATCTTTGACTCTTTGTCAATAAATGGGGTTGGTTTTAATGGATTCGAATGAATAACTATATGAGTATGCCAAAATGATATTTTGACATGTTCTTGTCTGAGGTATTCTCTTCCTAGAATTCCATCTGTGTGTAGAGGAAAATCTGGAGGGACTACGTGAAAGACTACCAAGGATTTTTCTATAGATAGCTTTACTGTGCCTATAGTGGGAATTCTTTCTTGAGTTAATTCTGTTATGTCTATAGATTCATCTTCGTTTACTAATAATTCTTCGTCTAACGAATTTAATTTTATAATATTAATATCGGCTCCTGTATCGATTGAAAAGGAAACTTTCGTTTTATTGAAACTAGGGGATGAAAGTTCTATTCCTGGGATTCTAAATGGAATTTTGGATCTAAATTGGTCCGTCTGTTCTCATGATTTGTACGTTTATGTGACGCTTCTAGTTCTCCGTGCTCGTCGTTGCGTCTGTACGGCGAGCGGGATATTAGTTTAAATGTTCTGTATCTTTTGAAAAACGGGGCGAATCCTGTGAATAATATGGATCAGGATATCCTGTAGTTTGCAAAGGGGCAATTGGAAAATAAGGGTTGATTGCATGCGGATACTCGTGTGGAGAATTATGATTATACGGATAATTATTAAATTCTTGCGTCTCTGAATTTGTGTTTGGTTTTGAATAAGAAACATCATAGGGGTGTGCAATCGTTGAAAAACGAATGCGATGACTAGGATTATAATCATCTTAATCCAAATAAGTGGGGTTACGTGCTTCTACTGAGCTTGATATATTATTCGGTAAACCACGTTTGAAAGCTTCGAGGGCACAATCTTTTAAAGGGGCTAGGAGTTGTTCAACATTCGGATATTTGTGTTCAAGAGCCGCTCGAGCTCTTGATTTTAGAAGAATAAGTCTATCGAACAATTCACACTAACATTTTCCTCTCGATTCATTTTAATTGTTGAAATCTCATGTAAATACTATGAGTACGTTTTACGGGGTGCAAATCGCTATTTCAGGTGTTTAATTAAAACATCAATAGTCGTAAAATTTCTTCCGTGAATGCTATTCATGGCCGAACCCTTTAAACGAGCTAAAACCGCTTTAAGATACTGTGCTTCACAATTAGATGGCACTGAAGATGCTCCGTTTATAATATCTTGAATAAAATCTCTAACGGACATGTTTTTTCCGTCATAAATAGGGATATTTATAATCCCTTGTTGTATGGCGAAACACTCTGTCATGGATGTCATCATGGCCTCACTGAGTGTGCGATTAATATCTTCAGTAAATTGTGTTTGATTATGATCGTCAGGCATATTGTAATAGTTGTGATGAACTTATTATACAATTTATTTTAATAGGGTGATGTCAATGAGACGAGATAGCTCAATAACTGTGCATATATTCAATTCATGAAACAATCCTAGGAATTTATTCTGTTGTAGGGTGTAATGTTATAATTGCGTTCACTCAGATATTCGTTACAATACCAGTGGATTGCCTGACTATGTTCGCGCGTTCAGTAGAATAAGCGATAAAGGTTAGACAGTTGCGCTAAGACAAGGAACGAATAGAAGAACTTGAATGAATTTTTTTTCGCGATTGCTCGAGAAATGTTTCTAATCGTAAACGTGTATCAATTCTTTTCAATACTTGATTGGCCTTGATAGATTACTTTAATCAAATACTGCAAATTCTATTACCCGCGAGTGCTTGAAAGTGCTACTGCAGTGTAAGTAAACGGTCTGATCGTAAAGCGTATCCATCACTGGTGAGCGACCGCTCTCCTGGTTCAGTAGAAAAGGCAGTAAAGGTTAGACACTTACTCTTCGCTTAAGAACAAGGAGAAACATTTCGAATGTATAGATTCGATGTCTCTGGTTGCATCTAGCTCTGCAGCGACAATTTGAGTTTTTATAGACTAGATAAATCAATTATGTGAATTATAATTTCAGAATTGCATTTGATTGGTTACAACCTGATTTCAAAATAAAATTTGGAAATATGTTTTAGCTAGAAATTCTGTTTGAAGGAATGAAGTTTTAATTTGGACTATAAGTTGTTAAAATTGACTGAATATGCAATGAATGAATCTATTGCAGAACTTCCATTCACGGGTGATCAATCCGTAAAAAAGAGATTCTGGCAAGGGATTCAAACTTCGTTTGGAATAAAAGGCAATTACAGATGTAGAAAAGGGTTCAAAATCTAGAAGATTGAAATTTTTCGAAACAATTAATTTATACCCTTTTGTTACTGTTTTCACTTAGATCGAAATATGGTTGCGAATAATTTCGAAGAAATTTAGTATTTTTTTTAAACCGAAACGTAAATCTTGAGATTTAAGGAAGCACTGAGTTTAAATTTAGATTAAAGCACTGAATTTAAACAGAAGTGACAAATCCCACCACTGCCACCAAATCAGCTGTTACATCCCGAGCTAAAGGCGAGGGTAGGTTGGTAAAAGGTTTTAATGAGGGAGGCTAGTGAGCTGATTATGTCAGGCTGCTAAGACCTGACCAATTATTTGTTTGTGGGTACGTTTGTCTCTTGTCAGCTCCATGCGAACTGCGTTAAACCAGTGCTCAAAATAACGAATAGATAGTTATGATAGTAAATGATTTATTGTAAAGATAATGGATAAGATTGACAGTTACATAAAATTAGACTTACATATACCTTCTTACTCGTAGAAGGGCAATAGAGAGTAGTAGATTGTCGCTTGCGTCTCTATAACCGGAGGACAACGGCAAGATCCTCACGCAGAGTTGGTTTGGGTAATAGCGAAAGAGTTCACAAACACAATTAACTCGTAGAGCGATACACGGTCCTATATCAGCTACCGAATCCACTCTTGAGTTCTTTTCACGGACGTATAACACAGCGGACTTTACCCGGATTAGACTCATACGACGATCGAAACCGAAGGGACTTAGTTCACAACTCGATGATTCGTTACTTAGTTCTCGAAGACTTGAAGTACGCGATTCGTGTATCGAAGTTGTCAGTATGTCTGCTGGGAACGTAGCACGCGACTTTTAGATCGAACTTGTCGGTATGACGGCCAGGAACGTAAGACAAATGGCAAGGGTTACGCTGGGGTTTATATACACCTTGGACTTCGTAAAAGTCACGTATGATTTACAAATTGGTGGTTTCGCACGTACGTTTTGCAAATTGGTGGTTTGGCACGTACGAGTAATTAATATTTCCATTCCCCGAGACTTCCGGTGATCGCTAGTCTGTTTTCTAAATCCGCGAGAAGTTATTTGATACTTTCAACTGTCCGTATTGCATGTCGAATGGTTCGCGCGAATGACTCATGCTATCGTTAGCAACCCTGGACAGCGGTCGCGCATCTCGACTCTTGACCTTTCAGGAGTTTGGATTCTATATATTAACTTAACTATAGGTGATACCTTTAGTCAGACACTTTTGGTCAAATCTTGTCTGACTATATGCATGTTTCTCCACTAGGTGGGTTACACTTTAGCAGTAACAGTGATATGACATAAT
Source organism: Andricus quercusramuli (assembly GCA_932178445.1). Taxonomy (NCBI): domain Eukaryota; kingdom Metazoa; phylum Arthropoda; class Insecta; order Hymenoptera; family Cynipidae; genus Andricus; species Andricus quercusramuli. The sequence goes on from CAKNXH010058895.1 coordinate 97,602, forward strand.
GTCGATAAATTATTACCTTAGTATATACTAACCTTATACATATTAAATATACTCAATTATTTTATAGCGGCGGTGTCTACAATTACATTCTCTCATTAACAGAGCGCACGCTAAGTTATCGGTATTCTCTGAGTTCCTATCCCTTCGTGGTAATACTTCAATTATCTTGGGGTCTCCTTCTTACCGACTGTAGTACAGTTTCCATATCCAGGTTCAAACTCAGAGAAGATCGGTAACGCTATGGCTTGTAGTTGATGGAATCAGCCTGACAGACATTTCGGGATGTAACACTCGCCTTTCAAGGCGCTGTTTTGCTGTTTGAAGAGATCATATTTTTTGCGTCCAGTGCTGCTTGATGGTCGACAGTTTACACTTGTTCAGCGTGTGATTTTCTTTCCTCAAGTTTCAAGCAAGTGCCCTAACTTTTGGAGTGAACTTCTTATTTGATGTTATGTAGCTAATCACGCACTGAATATTTGATGCATGCCGTCTCGCCGTTTCAATTTTGAACTGAAGCTGTGGAATACGCTCGCGTGTGTTACTGAGACGTGCCGAAGTATCGGTACTTCTATCGTCGCTAAGCAGGGAGACCGCCTTCTCGTAAACTACACAGTTCAGATTCCAGAGACTAACACCTTCGAGGAGCAAATCGGGGAGAGCAGTATTAGCTTCAGCTAATTTGTCCATCCTGAGGAAGACTTTTTGGTGGATAGATCTCCTACTTCTCATGTTAGCATTATCGGCTATCTGCAAAGGTGGTCTTGCTGGAACGGGTGGAATGTTCGCAGGAGGATGTTGCTCCTCTTCTTGTTGATAAAGAGCTTCATATCCGTTTTTTCGCAAGAAGGATACCTGATCTCTTAAATACTGAGGCGTTTTATGAGCATATTCCGGGTGCGTATTGACCCAACGGTCATGTAACCACTTCATGAATCCTCTCCGCGCTGGTGAGCTTCTTTGCCAACAGTTCAGAAGGTCCATCCTGAGTTGGTCCGACCATTTAAATCGATTTTCTCGCGTTTGTCCGGGGCCATTGCCTGGTCGTCGCCTCGGTTCGTTCCTATTGCCACTCCCAACTGAACCATGGCCTCCATCCGAGAGAGGCCTATTGTGGGTGGCACTGCGCGATACTGGTGTCGTAACCGCATAATTCGTTGCATTTGGGAGTTAGCCCAAAGCAACGTGGCTGACTGCAAGAGCCGGAGCTCTCGGGCGATGAGGGTAGGCGTGATTCGCTCGGTTGGAAAATATAAATGTGGGAAAGGTGGTATAGATTTTACAAATTGATGCAGAATTTTCGTGTTATTAACGTAAATAACGCGTTAGTTCCGCAACACTGCTCCGACTCGATTTGCTGATCAATCTCCCTAGCGATCACCCAAAGTGAAGAGCTACACAAGGTTGTCATGTGAGGTTCCCGACTCGGATCCAGTAGTATCCAAGGTCAAATGTTTCAGGCGCCATTCACTCTACTGACACTCTCCTTATAATCTATTTTATGCCACGTGTTTCGGTCCTGGCATACTTTTCTAGCTTCCTTTACGTCGATGCATTTTTTTCATGCAAGCTGTCCTGTTTCCATGGCTTCTTATGTCTTTTCGGATTGAGGTCTCATTCACAGATTCTAACCATTCTTTTCGCGGTCTACCTTTAAGCATTCTGCCATTTACTTTACCCTTATACACTTATTTGGTCAGTCGTTCATCTTTCATTCTTTCAACATGTATGAACCATCTTAACTGATTTATTTCCCATAATTCAAACGAATTTTCATTTTATTTTCTTCTATTCGAACTTCAGTTCATATTTAGATAAAAGTAATGTGGGTAGCAGATAGTTGAATTTTACCTAAAAAAGATCACTTTTGAACAAAAAAAGGAATTGCTAAATTTTCACTCAAAATAACCAATTTTTCACAAAAAATGCAAAAAAAAGTGATGAATTTTCATTATCGAACGTATGAATATTTAACTGCAATAGATGGATTTTAAATGGAAAAAAAAAATAATTTTGGACAAAAGCGTTTGTCTTTCAACCAAGTAGTTTAATTTTGACCAAAAAGATAAATTCTGAATCTCCAAGTGGAATAGATTAATTTTAAGCAAAAAGATTAATTTCTTACCAAAAACATTAACGTATACCAAAAAAGCTGAATTTTCATTTCAAGTGATAGAACATTCAATAGAAATATCTACATTTTAAGTTACAAAAAAACTAATTTCACACGGAAAATTCGTCACCGGAATGTTACATTTTCAAATTAAATCATGAATATATAAGTGAAATAGTTGAATTTTTGAACAAGAAGATGCATTACCGAACAAAAAGATTACTTTTCAAACAAGAAGATCAAGTTTCTACCTTAAAAGAAAATTTTTCAACAAAATGCATGAATTTTCAACGGAATAGTTTAATTTTCAACTAAAAAAGATAGATTTTCAAACAAATAGTTGGATTTTCGAATTAAAAACTTCAATTTTAAACCAAACAGTTGGATTTTGAATTGAAAAAGATCAATTATCAACCAAAAATGTAGTCATTAAATTTTTAGTTGAAATCAATTAATTTTCTACCAAGCTGATCAATTTTCACCTGAAATAATGAATATTCGAGTAGAATAAGTCAATTTTTAACCAAAAACTTGAATTTTCTACCAAAAAGATAAATTTTCAACCAAAAAGATGAATTTTCAACCAAAAAGGTTCATTTCTATCAAAAAAGACGATTTCTAATTAAAAAGATCAATTTCAAACCAAAAACGGAACAGTTGAATTTTCAGTTTCAAAAAGCAATTTTCAACCAATCTAATGAATTCGTAACTGAGATAGTGAATCTTCAAGTAAAGTAATTAAATTTTCAACCAAAAACATGAATTTTCAACCAAAAAGACGAATTTTCAACTCAACAAGATAAATTTTCATTAAAGAATTGTATAGTAAGCAATTTTATATTGCAATAGAAGAAACATTAAGCATGCTCGCGAAAAAATTGGCTGACAATTCCAGGCTTTCCAGGTAGGGCAGACACCCTGTCCTGAATTAGAAAAAATATGAAAATAACTTCTATGATTTTCAAGATATTTTAAATATCTACTTATGTATTTCCAATAATTTTGGTCTATATATTATAATGGATTCTTTAAATGTTGAAAGCTCCTAAAAGAATTGTATCAAAAAGTAAATTATTTATGTTAGTTCAAGAAAATCAAAATCTTCGAATCTCTCCAGATTCCAAAATATTTTTCAAAAGTACCGAAAACTGAAAAATTTAAAATCTCCTATAAACTTCACAAATAAGTTCGAGAGAATCATGTTAAGAACCCCTAAATTCTGAATTTAGTGCTTCCACTTTGTTTGTATTTATAATTATACGGTGCTCTTTTCACGAGAACTTTGCTTTCAGTTAGCAAATGTATTTGCTTCCTCATAGAGGAAGCATGAGTTATTTTTCCAATAATAGACAAACCAAAGTCTTCATTTTGCTTCATTTAAAAATAGAAATTTACAAAAAATAAAAATTACAAAATAATACAAAAAATGTTTCAAATACAAAGACAAATCAGACAAATCAAATCTTGTATTCGAAATGATAATTTTTTGAGCTGGGAAAGGGAAAGGAAAACTTCTGTCGCATCCTACCCCTTTCCCAGCTTTATGATTTCTCTACGAAAATTGTCAGAATTACTCTATTTGAGAATTTATGATCAAAAAGTCTTTTCTGTTCATGCGTCAACTTTGAATTATGTCGATGAAAAAAGTTTTTCTGTTTGAAACTGATGATTCAGATATTATAAATGAGCATAACTTCCCTAATCTTCAATAAAGGTTATTATTATTATAGATCAATCGATTTGCCTCGAATCAAGAAATCTTGTGCATTCTTGCATCAACTTTGAATTATGTTAGTGCAAAAAGTTTCACCATAAAAAACCGTGTTTTCAAATATTATGCATTATCACAGCTTCCTTACTCTTCAATAAAATGTATTGAATTTATAGGTCAATCGATTCGTCTTGAATCAACATAACTTTTCTATTCTCGCATCAACTTTAAATTGTGAGAATAAGAAAACTTTTACTATAAGAAACAATTTTAAAAATATATAAATTACCATAACTTCCCTACTCTTCAATAAAATGAATTAGTATTGTAGGTCAATCGATTTGGTTCGGACCAAGGAATCTTTCATATTCTTGCATCAACTTTGAATTAGGTTGACGAAAAAAGTTTTACAATAAAAAACCGTATTTAAAAATATTATGTATTACCATAGTTTCCATACTCTTCAATAAAATGTCTTACTATTAGAGGTCAATCAATTCCTCTCGAATCAACACATCTTTTCTGTTCTTGCATCAACTTTGAATTATGTTAATGAAAAAAGTTTTACTATAAAAAACCGATTTTTAAAATATATATAATACCATAACTTCCCTACGCTTCAATAAAATGTGTTGATATTATAGGTCAATCGATTCATCTCGAACAAAGGAATCTTTTATATTCTTGCATCAACTTTGAATTATGCTAAACAAAAAAGTTTTACTATAAAAACCGATTTTTAAAATATTATTGAGTGCGAAAAAAAATGCAATAAATATTTTTAGAAATCCGTTAGTCAGTTTCAAGATATGAGTGAGGAGAATAAGCCCTCCAAATTTCATCGAATTATCTGCAACCGTTTTCTAATTATCTTGTTCAGAAAAAAGCGTGACATCCGCACACACATCCACACATCCGCAGACACATCCACACACACACACATACACACACTTCACACACATCCGGACAATTGCATAGAACATTTTATTAGACATTTTTGAATTAGGGAGGGTTTAATTAAATGAATTAAAATTTTTTGGAAAATGTTAGCATTACAAAGCTTCCTCTATGAGGAAGCAAAATGTGTAAAAGTTACCAAAATAGCGTCAATTTTTCGATAGAAAAAACTTTGTAGTGAATTTTTTTAAAAGAGGGCAGCTTTGATTTTTGTCTTCACTTATTTTCAGGTTTATAAAAATATGAGGCAGGTATGTCTGTGTATGTATTGTGACGGGGAATTCTTACCCCTCACAAATACAGTTAAAAATAACAAAATTTCGTTTTAAAGTTTACTAGGGAGATGACTTTAGAATCGCGAATCACCTTCACGTGCTGTCTGATCACAGTTACGATAGTAGCCGAAAATGTGAGAGTTCTACGGCTAGTCTTTAAAGAGAACGTTCGAATTATAAGAATTCTTTCATTTGACTGAGAATTAAGTTGATTAAATTAAATGAAAACTTGAAAATAATAAGGGAAGTATTAGCCTAGAACATAAGAGTTTGACGGCTTATACCAAATAAAAGTGTGAAATATAGAAACTTTAATTAGGCACTCATTCAAGAAACAAAATTCAGAATTATCAATGAACGATTAACTAAACTAAAAACAAGAAACTCATCACCTGTCAAAAGTAAGAAGGATAGGTCATCTGACCGGAACTATTACTTGCCAAATCACGTGGTTCCAAGTTATAAAGAGTTCATTATTTCTTCTAATTTTTTGTTCGTATTATTTTATTAATTTCATATTTCTACTCGAGTGGCAAGGATGGATCAATCACCCCACACAACAACAACAACAACTGTCAGATTATACGAGGGTGGCTGCAGTGGAGCTCTGCTGTCGCCAGGGACAGAGATGAGGAAATTTTCCTGGCGCATGCATAGTGGATGGGATTCTCGCACGTTCAAGAATGCTCGGGAAAACAGAATCAAGCCGCCGCAGAGAATCTGCGCGGTGAGCCGAGTCAACCGACCCCTGGACCATCGACTAGCGGCAGACCACGAGGTTCTCAGTGGCAAAGAACGCACCCCGACTTTGCGCCATCACATTGCTGGGAACATAACCTGGCAGTTGTCCTTTTCCTTCGGTCGTTCCTCTCACTCCGTAGTTCTACGATATTTACGCGAGTGGCGATCCGACTCATATGAGAGGGAGAACGGAGATGCCACTCTGAATGTTCATTCGTGATTCCAAGCTCCGAGTGAGTACATCGTGGAGAAGAGATGATACAATCTAAAGAGGAATATTAAATTGAAAGAGGAGAAATGAGGGGACGCGCCAAAGGAGGTCGGATTCTGCCAGGTGGATTTCCTATAATTCCTTTGTCTTAACCTGTAGATTCATCTTCGCGTTTCAACGTCGTGTGTCGAATCAGTAGACACACGCTCTTGAAATTTGTCAGTTGCTGACCTCGGTCAAGGTCAACGCGTTTTCATTCGAGTCAGTGAGCATCAATTACAAAGAAAAATTCCGTTCTCATTTTACTCTCGTTTTGAGTTGGCCGGAGGCAAACTCGTCATAATTATTGTACTCAGTATCAATTACAAAGAAGATGTCGGTTCTTATTGTACTCTTGTTTTGAGTGGGAGAAGGCCCACTCGTTACAATGATTTTACTCAAGTTTAATTCTATTAGTAGACTTCCTTAATCAATTAAATCGGTGTTTAATTTCAAAATGTTGATTTTCTCTTAACCTCACTCCCCCTGCGTCACTCCTTACTCCACCGCTCTGTCGGAGCAATATTTTTTTCCATAGCTTATGTCGTTTTTTCAAAAGTTTAATTCTTTTCTTTTTAATGTTATGTTACAAGATTAAAACAAAAACTACGCGTTTCATCAAAAAGTATTCGCCAACAAATTCGTAGATCTTATTTGAACACAAGATTTCGGTGGATTCATCTTTTTACGTACCTTGCGCCGTTTCTCTAAAGATCAAATTTTTCTATTTGTAATGCTATTTCTTGCAAATAGAACAAAAACTACTCATCCTATCAATAAGTGATCAATAGAAAATTTGTAGACCTTTTTTATATGCACGATTTCTGTTTTTTCGTCTTTTTTCATATCTTGCATAGTTTGACCGCAAAATGAAATTTCTGATTTTTCCTTATTTTTCGTGCCATCAAAAAGCATTGTTTTTGTCCTCTTGACTTTTTTTATACCGTGCGTTTTTTGGCTTAAAATGTTCATTTTCGTTTGCGTTGTGTAATTTTGTGAATGCTATAACTCCAGTACTTTTTGTTCTATCAAGAAAAGTCATGGGGATAAATTGTTTGTATTTTTGAGTACTGCAAACATCCGTACATAGGATTTTAAAATCTGAAAAAGTGGTACCAAAATTTTTGAAGAAGCGCCTCCTTTTTGGATTTTCATCCAAAATGGCGAAAAACTAATTACCGTGCGCTAGGCGCTCGGTCTTTGTATTTCCCATACATTTTTGCACATACCTTTTAAAATTAAAGGCCAAAGGTTCAACAACTGTAACTTGATGATTGTGAACTCTCTTTTGTTGAAGCTCCTTCGGCTTCAACGAACACATTCATATCACGTATCTCGTGTTTCGCACTCGATTTTGTTTGAAATTTGAATTTCTCTACATTATGCTTAACACTATTATATATGTATAATGTATATTATATTTATTCATGTACCTCGTACTTTAATATTTTCTCCTTCCTTTCTTTGAGCGTGCAAATCCAAAAATTGTGATTCAAACCCCTCATAAACTACAATCATAAAGTACAACTAAATACGTTTTTTTCAATTCGACTGTGAAGAGGGTGCTCAAAGCACCTAGGGCCTTGACGATTACTTTCTCATTACGATACTTGCGCTTTGCGTTCAACAGCTAGGTTATACAGACGATTGCTTTTGAAAAATAATACCATGTGAACAAAATGAAACGGAATATGAGGAATTGGTATTTTTTTCGTTAAAATGTTTAAAAAAATTCTATTTCCTTAGTAAATAGTATTTACATTGTTGAAATAAGTAATACAAAAAGTATGAAAAAGAAGTTTATCTCAATGAATGTTGACAATAATATAGTAATATAGAAAATATTATCATTTACATGAATTAGTAATGTTTCGTCTGGAATTGCCTTGCCTTAGGTGGTCCAGCAACTTACTTTGATTATTCTCGATTTCAGCACTAAACCCACTACACTAGATCCGGAATTATTTTTAAAAGAAAGAGCAAAAGGCTTAGTTCTAGAGTGGTCAACTTAGGGATGTGAAATAAAAGCTCGTTTTATGTCAAAAAGCCGTACGGCATACAAAACCCAGATTTATTCAAGAAAATTGAACGACAACAGATTTGCACAAGATGATTCACTAAACAAGACGCGAAATCCCTAGAATGATCATACTGATTCGCTTCAATAGGAATCGATGGCGTTAGACCGACATCCTCATTCCTTCAGTAGGAATCAGTGGAACGTTGCAGATAGTTGCTTGATAGGCGATCGGACGCGAATGAGCTCCGCACGGACCGTGATAGATAGATCGGTGGAACACGACCGAGAAGTCGTAAATAGAAGCAAGCCAACGCCGATCGCCGTAACAAGTAATCACGGAACGGGTTCGTACCACGTTGGCCGTCTCTCAACCCTTTGCCGCATCAGAAGCATATACTGCTTTCACTACTTTGACTACCTCCAAAGAAGCCTCTACCTCTTCCACCATCTCCGAAACCTTCACCGCTTCTTTAATTTCCACCCCTCCATCCAAATCTATTATCCGCACCAATCCTATTACTGTTTCTATCCCTTTCGTTAAAGAAAAACTGACGCTGGCATTCAGACATGAATTTGACGCATTCGCTCATTCAATTCTTATAGCTGTTGCGCTGTTTTTGTTGCTGTAAGAAGCGATTGTGTGGTCCGCCTGGCGGCCTTTTTTCTGAAACAAACCGGTGCGGGTGCATTGAATCCATAATCCCTATGTTGTGTACGAGTTGAGTCCCGGGACTTTAAGCATGATGTACGAATTGAGTCCGGGTCTGGAACCCCCACCACTGCCTACTTCTTCGGCATGAAAACAAAGGCATCGCCCCGTATTTCATTATGGGAAGGAATAGCTAATTCTGGTTGATTCTTACACTGAGAGAACGCATTTAGTAATACGTACTATATCCGTTTAGTAGACGATTGTTTCGTATATTATACTATGCATTTAGTGTCAAATACTAAACGCCGTTTGGTTCCGTTTAGTAAATGTCACTAAATAGAATGGTACATCAACTGACTATCTGGTTAGTCATAGCTACTACACTGAGAGAACACATTTAGTAATACGTACTACATCCGTTTAGTAGACGATTGTTTCGTATATTATACTATCCCTTTAGTGTCAAATACTAAACGGCGTTTGGTTCCGTTTAGTAAATGCCACTACATAGAATGGCACAACATCTGACTATCTGGTTAGTCACAGCTACTAAACGAAATAATCATTTAGTTATTTAGTACCTTCTACAACCGTTTGGTGTCGATTACTTGTCGACTCCATTTTGTTCTCAATCTTCATTGATCTTTGCATCACGAAGACGCCACAATCAAGTTACAGTGAGTTTAGTGATTTTTTCGAAAAAAAAAAACTGCAAGTTGGAATGTCCATCATATATACAACCATGGAGGATGTTTTGAAGAGTTTGAATTTCGAGGAGTACATCGAGAATTTCAAAAGTAAGTACACTTAATCAATCACCTCATTGCTCATATTCTGGGACTAATTTTCTTACTCTAAGACATGCTGTGTAGTAGATTATAGATAATAAATATTCACTATTGTAAATTATTGTAAATAAATATTATAAATGTGTTGCAATAAAATAATTTCATAAACTTCTATCATGTTTTATAACTGAATAAGAACCTTGCGCTTAGTTAATTTTTGATGTTAGTTTTCTTGACCAGGGTAATACGTAATAATTATGAATTATGACTATTAATTAATTATGATGTTAAAGTTTTTTGTTTACTGGTCGTTTCACCGGAGCTAGAGAGAATTTTTTTCACAATCAAAGTATCAATATTTTCATGAAAATATTGAAACGACCAGTAGACAACAAACTTTAACACCTTGCGCTTAGTATTCACCACTTTTATACCATAGTAGAACGGACAAATCGTGTAGTAGAACCTACTTAACTGGAAGCTGTTTAGTAAGACTTAGTAAACAGGAATAGTATTTAGAACGAAAAGTTCAATAGAAGCTACTAAAACGGACAGCGTTTAATGAAATATAATAAACATATTTAGTTTGTAGAATCAATCACATAGCCATATCTACTGAACAGGACGCTGTTCAGTACGGCCTACTAGACAGAATTAGTGAGAGCTACTAAACAACAAGTTAAGGCTAGTGCTTTCTACGAATCGTTTAGTCGAGGCTACTAAACAGAACGCCGTTTAGTGCGACCTACTACATAGAATTAGTGGGAGCTACGAAGCGTACAGTAGGCGCTACTAAACAGGACGTCAGGGGTAGTGGGGGTCACTGAACGCCGGTTAGTAGGACCGACTAAACGACCGCTTCGTCGATTTCACTGAATATTTGGTCCGTCCATATATTACTAAATGGCGTAGTAGTTATGACTAATGATTTGGTAGTATTCACTAAACCCTTCTCTCAGTGTAATTTCTCTTTGAATTACCTTCATGAAGCAGATAGACACATAACTTTAGCCACATAAAGTTTGAACTCGAAAATATTTACTTTTAGACAGCATGTTACCAATGTTTGCATTGATTTCAGAAAATATAAACAAAAATCTATTTCCTGCAATATATATAGT
>CAKNXH010058895.1:108326-118695 GCA_932178445.1 Andricus quercusramuli
TGAAGCATCTCTGACCAAAAGTTCCCTTCACGATTCAATGCAGACTTGGGACTGCCTGTACTTTATTTATTTGAATGTATAGGCACATGCCAAAAATATAAAATACAGGTACGTTTAAAAATTTTTGGTTAGTTTTAACTTAAAAATGGTTAAAATTTTAGATATTATGAACTTGAAAACCATTTGACACATCGATTTCTACATTCATTCATCAGTATTCTTATATCTTGGGAAGGCTCTTCTCCGACACTGATTTCAGAAACTCCACGCGACTTAAAATTCCGCAACTTCGGTTAAATATTTCATTTTTCAGATATTCCTCTTTTTCCAAAATGTCATTTCTCTTTACACCTTGGCTTCTGAGCTTGATGTACGTTTCGGATTGTACATTCAACAAGATCTCTACGAATTTGAATATATTTGGATGAGAGGAGCTTAACATCTTGTTTAGTTTGGAATGAAACGGCTCACAGCCGTTTGTAGTTCTTATTAAATCCTTTACTAAACTCTCTTCTACTTCAGTTGCATTCAGCAGCGGCAACCCGAAAAAAAGCTTCAAGAATGCACTGGTTTCAGAATTGTGCTTCTTATATTCCTGCGATAGGCCTAATTCTTGTGTCTTTCTCCATCAACTTTGTCCAAGATGAAAGCGAGAGCCTTTCACGTTTGCACAGCATTATGGATCGCCTTTTCAAAATCAATGAAGACCTCTTTAGATTGCCACCAATCCTTCCTCATTTTGTAGAGCTCCCACATTAATAGATAAAATTCGTTTTCATATGTTTGCGAGCTTTTATTTGGTAGTAAAAAATAAAGCAAAGGTACTTAAATGTCGTTTTTCAACCCATGAATGACGAAAACTTGGTAAAATGCCTCTGGCGAGCATTTAAAAGTCCCATCCATAAAAATTATGATATGTTTTATCAATTCGATCAAATTTGTATATGAGGTAAAGATTATTATGTTTTCTTCCTCATCTAATGCTCCAAGAAATTCTTCATCTGTGTTTGTTTTCGTACTAACGTCATCTTTCAGCTTCTGATAAAATTCGTCTATCGTCTTCGGCAATTTCGGAAAAACGGTCGACCTATTTCGATGTATGTTGTGTCGCACTAGTTCCAAGTCATAGGTTGTCATTGCATTATAATCTCGATTCCTAATTTTTTATGAATCAATTTTTGGGGTGAATCGGTAGGTTCTTCGATTGCTTTTCTTTTTAGCTTATTACTCAAAGTTTGTCGTTGTCGTACATTCTCACTTTCAGAGCACAGAAAAAACTTAGGGTAAATAGTGTTGCAGGTAATTTCGTATTTTTACCTGTTCGTATTGGTAAAAAACAAATATTAGCCTCGATGGGCAGAAACTGTCTTTTGTTCTCATGAAAGTTGTCACCACGGTCTTCAAAATTGGAAGCCACTAGCTTTGAATCGCTGAATTGAAGTTAGCTGATGGTTGGTGAAACAGGCAAATCGGATAAGTGCGGCTTCATGAAGGCTGTTTTGCCGAATCGTTAGAACTGTCAAAAGTTCCCCACAAGCGTGGGTAAAACCAGAAAATTACCGAGATGTGCGGGTAAAGTTTACCCACATGGGGTAATTTTTGTTGCAGGTAATCTTTGCCCCTAAATCCGGGTAAAGTTTACACTGAGTTTTTTCTGTGAGTCGGGGTTATGACATAAATAGGTTTGAGTTACATTTGCGTGCTCATTCAGTTTCAGAAATGATTTAAAATTATTCTTTGTGCAACACCAACGTCGAATATCGTAACTCAATAATTTATGAAACCTGAACTTATATCCGTTTATGACGAAGAGAGGTTTCCCTTTTTCACTTAACATAAACGTACTTATAGAATCGATGTGAGTTACAGTATTTGAAGAGGACATGATGAGCGTTGAATTTTCACAAGCTATGAAGTGAAACTGTTTGCAGGTGGGATGGGTCTCACAGAACGCGTTTAGAGGAATTGAGCAGTGGAGAGGGCAATCGTCTTGATCCCTCCCGGGACTCAACTCGTACACTACGAAAATTATACCTGAGTAACCTGGACTCTTTTCATATGCAGCCAAAACAAACGATAAATTTGGTCAATTTATTTCTCGATCTCGCTATCTAACTATGTCATTGGATCGTAATAGATATTTTGAAATTCTGCTGCCATCTGGCTATTATAAAGTATATAAAATGCATCAGTTCAAATAATTAGGAAAATTAATTTTAATAATTTTTTAATAATTAATATGATGTTGTAATTCTTGTTTTGAGTGACCTTCAGGTTTCATTGGTAATCAAATGAGTTCCGCCCATTGCTTATTCTCCTTGAAGGTTTCTCTCTGTTTTTGAGTTTCAGACGCTTTCCTTTTCATTAGAGTGGGGAAAGTGGTAGTAGCGTGAAGCTCCTTTGGTTGAGGAGGTTTGGAGCTTCTTCCTGCTGGTTTAGTTTTCAGTCAAGATGTACGCTAGTGTAGCCATTTTCGGTTGTTACAACGACAGAGATTTCCGGACTCGATCATCTTCTGGTGTTGTGGGAAGTGACGAGTCGGATGACGTATTACTTCCGGTCGCGCCGGGATCGATCGTTCGGTGAGCGATCGTGGTCGTAGCTTCCGGAGGATACATCTTTTCCAATTTTCCGAAAAAACCCAAACCTGTTTTGGATACGCCAGTCCATCATTAATTCAGTAACAATTTATTAGGATGCCCAATAAAAATTAGAATCTTTGAATTTTATAAACGCAACCCTCTAAATGTTTGCCTTTTTGTGAAAAAATACTGATCTCAATTTTATTTTATTTAAGAAAAAATGCCTAGAGGTTCGGCTAGGCCGTTTAAGGTCTCAAAGTGAATTCTATTAGCTTTCGAATAAAAAAAAATATGAAAATTCAATGATCCCAAAAAATAGTAATTCTTTATTGGAGAATAAGCCCTGAATTTTATAACACAAACAACAACATTTCAAGTGATTATCTGGCTTCAAGTATGAAAATTTGTAACTTCATCAGTAATAATTATGTGAAATTGTCGTGAAACACTTTTGTTTCTGGAAAAAAAGTGGACTCGAAAATTTTCAAAATTTTCTTATTTTTTGAATTTTTATCCAAAATAGCTACTTAACGAACTTGTTCTTTCTTTCTAGACCTTAGGAAAATGTGACAAAGCACAATCCAACCTGATCAATATTCCGAAAGTTGTCGTGCCTACACGATACTACAGCACGGGAGTTGAGCGGAACAAATTCTGATGCATTACTTCATGCGATGAATTGTCAAACAAATGACTTCCTATCGCCTGATTTTGTACAAGTTTTCAATGCATACCATTAAGCCATTTCCCTTTCTGGGTAGGCGTGACACTACCCGATTCGGGTAGTGTTTCTAGGTGGATAGTTTCTTGTAGTAAATAACTACGAGTGTGGGCTCACCACACCCACGACTCCTTATATGATAACTTAACTCACGACACAATACTCTGTATAAAATCGAATTCACAGTTATTATAAACGTGAGGGACGATTTCCCAATTTTTGCGAAAATATAAGAAATTTTAATATCTTATAAAAACAACGATGTTGTACTCTAAATTTTATTTATCCCAATTTTCAATTTATCCAAATTGTCAATTTGTCTCATTTTCGTTCTTACGAATATATAATTCTTATATTTTCCGCATTCCAGATTGGAATACTTGCTGTGTTTCCAAATTTACGTTTGCCATCATTTTAATTTTATTCTTTATTCGCCTTCATTTTTATTTTTTCAAATTTCTATTTACTATAGCTTTCATTTCACCGAATAAGAAAACCATTTGCCATATTTTTCTTTTTCCAAATTTTGATTTATCATCATTTTTATTCTTCCGCATCATCATTTGTCATAATTTTAATTCCTACGAAGCAACATGTAACAGAAATTTCATTTCTGACAAGAAAATAGCAACCGCAACAAATAATAGCTCAAAATTCAAATCAGTCCATCAGAAATTTAAATAAGAAACTGATTGGCTAATTTGAATTTGGTGTCATTGTTTTTATTAGTAGGTCAGTTTCATGAAAAATGAAATTTATGTTAAATAACGATTCGAAAGAATAACAATTTTGACAAATAACAATTCGGAAAAATAAAAAAGCGCATATATGATTATTGGGTAAAATAAAAATGATGACCAATACTCATTCGGTAAAACAAATGAAAATGATGTGAAATAACGATTTGTTTCTACGATTTTCGGTAAAATAAATATTGGGGAAAATAGAATTTGGGGAATATTCATTCTCGGTTGTTGTTTACTGAGAAGTACTACCTTAGCTGTAATTTGTTTGCAATTATGAATTAGGATTTCGATTTGCGCTTTTCTTGATCCCATTTATAGTTTGTGTATAATTATTAATTGAAAATATATAGGTGTGATGCGCTGCTATCACTTTCGTCTTTCTTCATTCAGAATTAATAAAATATAGCATAATATAGAGAATAGACATCTATATATTGGGTGTTTTTTTTTAACTTGAGAATCGAAATATCTCAGAAAATACGCATTCTATATATATCCGTAATAAGAACTTTTTATTTTCGAGGGGGAAAAGCGACTTTGAAAAAATCCGTCCCCTCTCCCCCCAGGAGGCAGGGGTTGGGGTTAAACGAAACAAAATTTTCAAATAAAACTTACGTATTTCATAACGGAGAATCTGAATCTGTGATATCAAATTGGGGTTCCTATTTGAAATTACAAAGTTACCCCCACTCCTATCTTCTGGGGGTCGGAGGGGGAGGGGGCGGGTAAATTTTGTCAAAGTCGCTTTTCCTCCTTGAAAATTAAAAGTTTTTACTATGGATTTTTTTGTCATACACTGTAAAAAAAAGTATCATTTCAAGGCTGGTTTCGGTATTGGAACAGTCCTCCAAAAATATAGTTTCGAGTGGCTCTATTCTAATGCCACTTTATTTTGATGTCACTAAATGACGTTTAAGTACAACTTTTTTGGATCGAAACAGGACCGAAGTGAGAATTAAATTTTTTCTGTTTCAAATGTTCTCTGTTTGTCTTAAGCATGAAGTTGCAAGAAATTAAAACAATTGCCTTGTGCATTATTTTAGTTCGCTAGTACCAGGGGTATGTCACGCCACGCGTAAATTTCGTGCTTGCGGCGGGAATGGCAAATAATGGCGCTGCGATTGTCACTTGATAGATTTGACTTGGAAACACTGCAAAGCACAATAATTTTTTTATTTTTTATAAATTTCTAACTGTTTTCGAAATTTCTCAAAACTAATTTACAATCTGAATTCTTTAAATATTCTGACCAGCCCTATGCTAGTAAGCTCAGTGCGTTTGACAGGTATATTAATTATTTGATATTGAATATAAGGTTAACTTTTTAGGGAGAAAAATTTCGGAATTTAAAAATTGATTTTTAAATCATTAAAACTCCTATCGACCTCGTTTCTTGCCTCAAAAATTTTTATATTCGAAAAATAAAAAATCAGAAACTGGTTGATTTATTCTGGAGAAAAGTAATTGTTAAATTTTTCACTCGATTTCTGCATGGAAAAGTTATTTTGAAAATAGAGAAACTTGGAGTCAAGAGACGAGTTTAATATTATATATCATTTGTATTTGTTTCATACCATTCCTCTACAAAGCAAATAAAACTATAAATATATATTTCAAACTATGTATAATATAGATATAATTTTTCCGCCTGGGGTTGCTGCATTATCCATTCTTTTTTAAGTAAAAATATATAATCAATACCAAGTTTTTAGGTACTGCATAGATTTTGTTGGATTTTTTTTTCATGGTTTACTATGAGAAATTAGGAAAATCAGGTTAAATTGTATAAAAATGACTATATATGGTTAAAATAAAACGTTACAAATTTGCCGTAAATTTATAATGAAAAATTATGCAAGTTTTAAGTATTACAAATATTAACTCTATAATTTGTATGCCTTACATTTGAAATTTCTTCATTTTGAAAAATTTATAATTTGAAATTTGTTCTTTGACTATACAAATCGGGACGACTGAAAAATTCCGAAAAATAAAATTCCCGACTCTGTAGAATTCCCGAATTGGAAAATTCTCGACTCAAATTTTAGAAGAATGAAATTTCCGAATTATAAAATTCACAAATATTAAAATTCCCGAATGCTATAATTTCTAAACAGTTTATAATATTACCGAATTGGAAAATTCACGACTAATGAAATTCCCGACAGTTTAAATCGCCAAATTACAATTAAAACTACATCATAATTAAAAATTAGCTTAATTATAAACAAAATTGAATTGTTTATATCCGGGAATTTTCTAGTTCGGATATTTTATAATGCGGGAATTTTCCAATCTGGGAATTTTATTATTTGGACATTTTATTGTTCAGAAATTTTATTATTTGGGAATTTTTCCCTTCGGGAATTTCACAGTGTCAGCAATTTTATTTTTTCGGATTTTTCAGTCGTCTCTAAGAATCATCATAATTTAAGAATTTTTATTTATACATCTTTAAACTTGAAGACCTCTCCTCGGACTTCTCAACAGTAAATATTTAAAATGGAACTATTCCAACAAAAAAGCATTAAAAAGTATATACCATCAAAATGTAAATCTTGAGATTTGAATAATTTGCAATTATATATTTTCAAAATTCATGAGTTTTCAAATGTAACTCTTTAAAACTGTAGAAGATTGAATTTTAAATGTTTAAATTGAAAAGTTTGCAGTTTTCAAAATTTACCATTAATAATTATCAAAATTTTAATTTTTTGAATTAAAAATTATCTATGTAATTTTGATTATTAACGTTCAAAATTTCTGCAAATTGGAATATTTTGAATTGAAATCTTGACACATTTTCACAATCCTCAAAGTCATCAAAATTTCAGAATTATTATTGATACATCTTAAAAATTGAGCAATTTTAAACTGCAAATCGTTGATATTGAGGAATTTTCAATTATATATTTTCAAAATTGTAAAACTTTGAATTGGAAATCTTTAACATTGAAGAGCTTTTAAAATTTTTTAAACTTACAATATTAAGAATGACGCCAGTTTTAAATTTCGCGGTACTGAAAAAATGGTAACTTTTCCTCGTTTGATTTTTTTGCTTTATACTCACTAGTGAAATTGGGTAATATGCAGTAACTACCGCCCATTTTTATTAGCAATTTATTCATAAAACTTCAAAAAAATGAATCAATATTATGCGCTACAAATACATTCTGTGGGAATGCCCTTTAACCTCTTTTAATCTAATCGAGTGACGATCGACGCGCTGTTAGTTCGGATTTGCGCCGCGCTGTGGACAAACCATAGCACACGTTTTTCAAACTAAAGAATGGGTCGTGGCATGCCCCTGGCTAGTACATACCACTTTTCAATATGAAGATAGCAAAGTAAAATAGCACAAACGATGGCTTCAAAAGAAGACGATTTGGTATTATAACAGGACGCTAAAAAAATGATGCTCAAGTAAAATGGAACCATAGTTTTTACAGTGTAGGAAGCGTATTTTTTTTTTAGATTTTTCGATGTCTCAAGTTAAAAAAAAACACGATATCATATTATGTTATATTTTTGTAATATCAATTTCTTTCCCTCATATTTTATTTAATTTTCGGAATAATTTGAAAGAAATAGTTCTAAAGTCAAACCAGGTCTTATACTTGTAATATTTTATCGTACAATAACTTCATCTAATTTTTTACCACGAAATAAGTGCACCTTTTAATAAATATTTACACTATATTGCGTAAAAAATATCCAAAATGTCAGCTCCGTAATTGTCCCAAATTAAAATATTTTGCGCAAATCCATCAAATTTATTTCACTAAGTTAATGTTACCTTCCAGTATCTATACTATTTGAATCTAAGTATATAGTTGATTTTTAAGTGCGCTACAATGTTACAGAAATTACTGTTAAAGTTTCGAAATAAAGCAATGCACTTTGCCACATCATATTTCAAATATTTTTGTTTATCATACTTTCTCACGACTTTTATTGTATATCTCGCGGTACATTTAAACATCATTTACTGACATTATTTCGAAGACTGACTCTCAAACTATCTAACCGACGCTCGATGGAATTTTTCTTACTCGAAATCATTCGACAACTGTGATGGATTGTTTACAAAACAGTCCGTACAAGAAAGCAGGTCAGCTCCAAAATGCAACAAATCGCTTAAAGTAAATTAAGTCTATCAGTGTTTTTGATTTTATTTACAGTTACAGTCTAGACACAAACTGCCGGTGTACGGAACAAAGTAGAAATTAAAACATTCAAGAGAAAAATGTAAGTTTAGTTATAAATGTCAGCTCCATAATGGTCAGCTCCATAATGAAAATATTACGGTTTCTAATCAAATCTATTAGGGTGGCCTCCCATGGCAGCGTCAAACTTGGCGCAAAACGCAAAACCACAAATCACCAGACATTGCAGCCAATCACTGTGTTTCTGTGGATTACTAGGAGAATATCATTGGCTGAATTATCTAGTGATTTGACGTTTTGCGGTTTGCGCCAAGATTGATGCTGCCATGGGACGTCACCCTTATTGCTGGTAAGGTTTGCAAACATTTTTCAAAAGGACAATTAAACTACACTATATCCAAAAATATATGTGTGAAATCAAGAAAAAGTAAAGCAGATGATAAAAATGATCAGTTCAGTTTTAACTAATGAACTTATCATTTTTCAAGTTAAATAAAGGCCTTTAAATAAATCACCATATTGCTCATTAACTCTAATAAAGAGTATTATAATCTTTAGAAAAGTGTTGTTTTTTGTGTTTGAGCGGCCAAATGAATTACTAGAGTTATCATTAAATGTTAAAATACGTGTAGTTTAATCATCAAAATGTTGAAGTTCTGTTTTGTATAGTTTATTTTGTATAAATTATATTTTTGTATTTATTAAATAGACTGAAAATTTCTTTGCCTGTCACTTCTACAGACCTATAACTTTTGTATTTAATTATGATGCAGCAAATATTGGAGAAATTAAGTTTACTCATCCACATTTTATGTACAAAAATGTGCTTGAAGTTGTAATTATTCATCAACCTCTGATAATTTGATTTTCATGCTCAGTATTTACAATATCATATACTTTACTTTTCATGTGCTCAATTTTTTGTTTTGCACTTTATATTATTAAAATATACTAAATAAATGTATAGTATATGAAGAGCAAATAGAATTCAAAGTATTTTTTATATCGACAAGTCTATTTATAATGAAAACATACCCATTCATACAAATGGTCAACTCCATAATACAGTGGTCAGCTCCGTAATGTGAAGTTTTTGAAAAAGTGTCTATAACAAATTTTTTTTGCAAGGTTTTACTGAAAATAATGCCTCATTTTCGTAAATAATGTACTTTCTAAGTAATGAAAATATTTACTGCGCAAAAAAAATGCCATTACGAATTTTATGATTTTAGTTGCAAAAGTGTACAGTTTCGTGAATATTACCCATATTAATTTTTAATATCTGGAATATTTTAGCTAAATATCTTACATCGTAATTTTTAATATCTCGTTATATTTGGGATCAATATCTTGGATTATTTTGTGTAATATCTTGGATATTGCTAGGCAAAATCTTCTTTTTATTATCTACAGATGCTCTGCTTCAATATTTAGATTTCAGTCCCATAGTTAAAGCGCTATTATATTATCCGGCTTATGAGACGGAGCTAAATTTCATCGTCTTGTAGACAAACCCAAGACGCAATATTTTCAAATCCGCGGTCGAATAAACTTGGACCTAGACGAGGTGAAGGGTTGCGAAATGAGTCAATTTAGGAATACAGGCAATACTCTTTATCTGACAGACACATTTTTATAAGCTCCTGCATTTGCCTGCACGTCCATGCGATTGTTATTCAGTGCATCCTGACCGGAAAAAGCCACTTGTGGAAAAAACCCCCAGGAGGAGCAAAATCTCTTACCAGATATTTATGTGTGAGACGAATTATCTTCCTGCCGGACAGCACGTTCCGCCGTCCTCAGTTCTGCAAGAAGAAATATAAAGGTTTGTTATTTTTACTACTAGCGGGCACTTAGTCATAAAAATGTTGAATAAATTATTCTCCACTAGTGGTGCAAAATATATATTTTGAATTTTGAAAATTTGCTATTGTTCCACAAAAATTAAATCTTAATGGTTTAAAAAAAGTTAAATGTCAACACGCAGTTTTATAACAAATTTAATGGAGGTTTGTCGGGTTTCAATCGTGTACAAAACTACGAATCTTGCCGACGTTTCATGAACATTACCGTTCACTTCTTCACGGCTAACTGAAGTTTCACTGTTTCAGGTTAGGTTCTTCTTATATATATATATATATATATATATATATA
>CAKNXH010058895.1:118795-143755 GCA_932178445.1 Andricus quercusramuli
ATATATACCACCCATCTCACGGATGTGAGACGTGGCCATAGGTGTATTTTACCGCGGTTCTACTGGGGGCCATTGACATTTTTTCAAGATGGCAGTTGCTCTTAGTGGTACCCTGCGGTGGTTGTTTAACTTTGTTTTATATATATATATATATATATATATATATATATATATATATATATATATATTCTCTACGATGCCTGTGATTGGCCAGGGCGCCCCATCATGTGGATTGGTCGAACTTGATTGGCCAATCCAGTCTTTTTCAAAGCCCCGAAGAAGTGAATAAATGTTCACGAAACGTCGACATCTTCTAAGTTTTGCACACGATTAAAAACCCGATGAACCTCCTCTAAATTTATTATAATGAATCATCGTGAAAGCATTCAATCTATAGCGTATTTTTATGTATAAGAAATTTTATATTTAATTCATTTGGGGTGAAAACTAGTTTTTAGAGCACATAGTAATCTTTACTAAAATGTCTGGACAGTTTAGGCACATATATCTAATATGTTCGTTTTAGAATGTGTTTTAGTTTTTACATTACCTTCTTCATTTCGAGGAAGCAGACTAGTCGGGAGCCACAAAGTTCTCCAACGTGTTGCCAAATAGAATGTGCCATGAATTGTCAATTCATCATTATCTTTGGGTACATATGTCTGACCTGATTGTGTAAGAAAGATATAGTCATTATTTAAGTTGAAGTATCTAATTATTATGTTCAGAAATACTGGGCACTTTACTATGTATAAAATAGTAAATTGTGTTACAAGTGCGTAAAACACTTCATAATTAGGAAAAAACTAGTCGTTCTAGGCAGAGTTCTCCAATATTTTTGAAAATTATATTTTAGTTTTTAAATTACCCATGCTAGAAGGTCTTGTTGAAACCATTGTTTCGAAGTCTTTGTATTCTGCATATATTTTATAACCTTGTGCACTCCGACGACAGACCATATACCCAGGCTCATAATCGAATTGCGGTATTAGATAATTTCCTGTGGCAAAATATAGTCATTATTAATTTTAACGATACTAAAATTGTTTAATCAGATATAGCGAAATTCTACAAAGTTGTGAGTCTAATAACAATTGGCCAATAAATGAAATTTGTTATTTTTTTCTGAATCCCAGAAATTGTTTCTTGGTTCAAGAAAATGATGTACAGTAAAAATGATCTAACAGAATCAATTCAGATTTTGTTGTGTTACGGCACTTGTACCCCTTTGCCCCGTGTGATTAAAAAAATTAGACAATTGGTATTTCTATGAATACTGCATATTAAGAAATACACAATTCTAATTTTCGCGCACAAAAAAATATTTTTTTGTCATTTGAATGATATCAATACGTTAATTATTTCGAAAGTTTCAATTTATATATTTTTATTTTCGAGTCTCTTGACATTTAATCGTTTATTTTCAAATTATATTTCCGAAGCAAAATCCGTAATAGTTAAACAATGATTCACATTTATGAACAATACAAATTTAAATAATTGTAACTCAAGGTTTATAAATTGCTTAAGTCTCCAAGTATGAATGACAATTCTAAATGACGTGCTAAGAATCAATTTCAATTCGAAGTTTTATCTTCGTAATTTCAATATAAACAACTCAAATTGTTTAGAAATTTTAGTGTTTACGTTTGTTGAAATGTACATGGTGATAGAGTTTCAAATTGAAATGTTTATTCTTCAAGATTTACTAATTTATTAATTTTCAATACAAATTCTTGAAATTCGAGCAATTGTCAATCAAAAAAACTTCGCGAAGAGAAAATTTTGAATTTAATCTTTCAAATGGTACAATTTTCAATGTTCGAATAACTAAATTAAAACTGCATAATTGAACAGCTTACTAATTTTGTATAAGAATCCTCGAAACATCAAAAGTTTGAATTGAAGTGTTTATAAATTGAAGATATGCCAATCGCAAGTTAAACAATTATGCATCTAAATTGTGAATTTATACATTATCTACATTCGAAAGAACTTTTGAAGCCTTTCAATTTTGGATTTTTCATATTTGAAATTATTTAAATTAGAACGTATTTGGATTATTTCAATTTTGACAGCCTAGAAAAATACAGTCTTCAATTTTCAAAACAAATCTCATCAATTATTTTCAAAAAATCGATCCAGTCACTTCAAATAACATTCGACATTACGCGATATCGAGTTAAAATTTGTGAAACTAAATATGAAGCACTAAGGAACGCGGGCTTGGTCCTAAATTTTTATCATCAAAAAAACATTGTGACAAAAATTTGTTTTGCTTTTTTTATAATTATAAAAATTTAGGACCAGACTCGAGTTTCTTAATGCTTAATATTTTTTTTCCAAATTTTCATCACGGTATCGCGTTTCATGTGAACGTAACTTGGTTTTGAAAAAAAGTCAAAAATATTTTTGAGGTTTTGCTCGCATGGCCTTAAAGTTTTGTAATTTAAGTAGCTTTAATTTTTGAAATGTAAAACTTTCGAAATTTGCAAATGAGCTGTTTTTACTAACGAACAGCTGCTATTTATGAATTTATTATTATTTCTGTAATTTTTTCATTTGCACGGCACTTAGTGAAAAAGTCTTTAATTATGCAATTATGAAATACAATGTTAAATTGTTCACTATTTTAAGCTCCTAATTTCATAGTATACAATTTCAAGCGTTTGAAATGAAAAGTTATTTAATTAATAATATTTCAAGTTTGTAGATGACCAGTTTAAAAAATGTCAAGTTTAACACTGTCAGTTTCGAATAAATTATTTCAGATTTTTAAAAGGTACTATGACATAACAGCCAAACCTACATTTTCACGATTTAACACAAGATAATAAAAACGCGTTTAAAAATCAAATTTTCCATGTAAGAAAAAAGAAAACTGCTTTCGAGATCAGTATACAATTGGACCCTGAAAAGTTTTATTAGAAAATATTATCAGGTTCCGAGATAATTTAATGATAATTTTTTTTATTCTCAAGTGCACGCTTTTTCAGCTTTAGACGGATATGAAACATCCAATTTTCGATTTTAAAAGTGTGAGAATTTGCATTCGAGCTATTTAGTCGCTGGCTTGCTAAACAAAATTTGATCAAGGAATTCTATTACATTCAGAAAAAATGGAGCGCAAATGTTTTTTGTGCTTCAGGTATACGTTTTCTCAACGAATAGTGATAAAAAATCCAGTTTTCGATTTAAAAAAATGTGAGTTCAGCTTGACGCAACTGCGCGTGCGCACATGGGCCTAATTTCAAATTCACAGATAGGCCGTTAAAGCATGATAGTAAAAAAAAGTGAGATTATTAAAAAATTATTTTTTCAGGTTTATCCAAAACCGATTGTCAGGTTTTTTCAGAAATTCAAAATTCTTTTGAATTTTTCCGAATTTTTGATCCATGAATCCCATTTTTGAGAATTTCTGAGTTCGGCAAATCTGAAATTCTTTTTAGATTATATAGAACAAATTGAAATCTCTTGAATAATTCAAAATTTCGAAAATATAACTTTTTTTAAAAGATTGTTTAGCTTTTTAAACTTTGATATAAAATTTCTTCAGTGGTAAAAACTATTTCTGCCTATTTTTAGATAAAAAACGTTCACTGCATTTACAAATAATCATACCAGGCGATTTATTACGAAAGTTTTATAATGTGACGAAAAATAGCATAACTCAATCATTGCTTTTTTATGGAAGAATAATGTTTTTTGTACTAAAATTACTGTATTCGTTATGAACGTTTATTTCATCTGTAATCGATCTGTAATTGAATGTTGAATTTTTATTTTTTCAACTTTTTTTGAATTCTTGCAATATATGGATTTTTAATATTTGTCCATAAATTTTTTTCATAATAATGAAAGTTATTCACCCATAGATATTTTATTCTAGATTCACTATTGACAAATATTATTGAAACAATAATCGGATGACCTATTGAAAATTAGTAATTTGGTCTTGTGTTTACTGAATTATCACGTGAGAAGGATGTGTAAAATAAATCTCAAATTTTCAAGGAATTTAACATTTTGGACGCCACATTTCATTCGAGCCATTAAAACTTGAACATTCTTTACGGGTTTATGAAATAATAATTTTTTATGCGAGTATGCAAAAATTTCAAACATGGCTTTTGTGGTATATTAAATTAATAAATTAATTTTTCTATCTCCTGTCAAGAGTTGAACATGATGCACAGAATTTCTTAAGTATCGGAATTCAATTTTTGATTTTCTCACGTCTTAACTTAATACCCGCCAGGGCAAATGACTTTAACTAGGGCTTATTCAACGCTTAATTCAATTAGCTTTTCAACTAGGGTTACCAGATGGTCCGAGTGAAAAGAGCGGACACTCTATAGTGGGGGGCGCCGCCCCGCCGGAGAGGGGGGGGGGGGGGAGAAAAAAATAATAAAAAAAAAAAAAAAAAAAAAAATGAAAAAAAAAATGAAAAAAAAAACAGATTTTGAAAGAGCGTAACTTATTTGGCGATTCTCGAACCATATTACACTCTACCTGGAGTTTGGACGGAATGCAAAACAAAATAAAAAATATATTCGTACATTTCCATTTCATTCAGATAGGCTAAATCCATACTGAAGAGATGAAAATGTGTATAACCTTATAGTTCATCAATCTGATCGAGAAAAAAGCGAACGTTTAACATAAAAAGCGGACAAGCGAACAAAGGACAAAAAAAGCGGACATGTCCGCTGAAAAGTGGACGTCTGGTAACCCTATTTTCAACAGTTTTTTGGAAATACTTTTAGCTCCCTATATTTTGGACGGCTCTATTCACTTTTTAAAGTCAAGGCTATTCGTCGGTAGTTCAACTCTGAAATATTGAATTGCAGAAATTATAGTGAAAAAAACAGTTTCCTGTGTATACTAATCTCAGGTTCGTGTAACCATACATAACATTTTTTTATGAAAATTGATTTATTCAAGAAGCTTAGTAGTGAAGTTATCTTAGTGCTAAGATTTATTGTTAGAACATGTACTTGGAGATTGGAGGTTTCGATTCCTCATCATGTGGTATATCACTCTCTCATTGCGTTCCAGTATTCTAGTGCCCCCAGGAGCTCCGTTAGTACTATAGACTAGACGAAGTTGCCACTTCTCCTCTGCATTAGGCTGATGAACCCGCACTATTTGACCCACAGCATAATTATGCAGATTGAAGATACCAGTATATTCTTCTGGTTCAACCGATGACGCTGCGGAAAATAATATATCGATTTTTATTATAGAACTAAAAGCAAGCAGGCGCACCAAAATTGAGTTGGAACATTGGTGTGTGAAAAATCCTAAAATTCATTAAAATCATTTCAATATTTTTTTAAGCTGCATCTTACTATGTATAATTGAAAAAATGTTATTGACTTTTTTGCCGTTTGAAAAAAATACAAATTGTTCATGATACATAAGATACTACTTAAAATTGAGAATAAGATATTTATATGACTCATTCAATCAATTCATTAATATTTTCAGCAGTTTTAATATAGAATAGAGTTCGAAAGTCGCGGTTGTTCCAAATTTTTGATATTATTTTCAACTTTTCAATTGGAGTAAGGTAATGATTAATTCAAGTTAACGAACATGATCGTTGAAACAATTGAGTATTATTCTTAATAATATTGCAACTATCTAGCATCGATAATGAAGGAAGTTATAAAGAATAAAAATTTGTTTAAAATATTAGGTTTTGATTCGTATTCTATAGCTAATTGTGAACAATTATTGAATTTCAACTCGCTTTACCTAATATTAACGATTCAGAATAACATTTACTTTGCCATACAAATTTGCAGACGGCCACTCTCTTGAAATGAACCAGTGGAATCTCACTGATTTCTAGTGAAATCCCCGCAGCCTGTCACCTGTTTAGGTTTGAAACTTATCATTTATCACTATTGTGGTAATAGTTGTAAAGTTATCTTTTGAAAACTGCACTTCACTCTCATAACAATAAATGAAGGCCGGGCTGCAATATAATGGGATAGAATATGTTGCGCCCAATTATGGGAAGACCCGTCGTCATGTCAACGTGTCGCGTCGCTCAAAGTCAAATTCAAGTAGGCAGTGGCCTCCCACTATCAAACAAAAGATATTATATCCCATGTTCATTGTAGCCAAGCGCCAAATATTTATCAAAAAACCCTAGTACACAATTAGGTTAGTTTTCATACGAGAAATGAAAAGACTTGACTGATGACGCGTGCGTACTAGACGACGGCAGACTTAAGTCTTGCTCGCATAAAGCGCTATATCACTGGTTTAATCTATCATTTGGCATCACTGGTATATTCAGTAACGCTATTTTAGTTGATTCACTCACTACTTCATCTAGTCAAACTGGGAAAATCACTGTTCCATCAGTGATAATTCAAATTACTGATTCAACCAGTGACAATTTTACTGGTTCAGTTTGAGTGAGCAAACAGTTATTTCCCAGACGTTCTTCACCTACTGTGTCGAGACGTATACACGTGTTTTTATGACTCTATAAACCCCACCTCCAATAACTCAAGTGTAAGTTAAATTAGGTGAAAAAAGTGAATAGTGTCAAATCCTCAGGGAAAAAGATATTGCAGTATTACTGGCTCTTAGATTCAGCGAGAATAATTGATTGGCGCTTATGATATGAAATTTGAATTTTTGTCTGAATCCCGGCAATTTTCAGGTAGTTTGGAAGAATTTTAATATACTAACTTGAACGTCTGGTTCCACGACCCCGAGCACGTGGATTTAAACGGGAAGTCGCCATTCCAGATTGAAGTGGATCAAAATATCGTTCTGTATGCACCTGCTCGCTTCCAGTTCGAAATGAAGATTGCGGCAATTCATCCATTCCATCTGTAAGATATAATATAGGGATTTTTCTCAACGAATTTTTTCAACGAACCCTAAAAATTTGCTATTGGTCCAAAATAAATATAGCCCAAATGTGATCCCAAAGTCAGTTCTTATTGACAAAACCAAGGGTCAAAATTTCGATGAATTAAATATATTTTGAGATTCCACGATTCACATTTTGACCGTGAATCCTCTGTAATGCCCGAAACATCCTAGCCTGGTCTTTTTGTGATAATCTTCGTGGCCGAGGTGTACCTGTAGCAATAAAATGTAATGTAGGGATTTCTATTCCAGAGCTTTTTCCACAAACCCAAAAATTTGCTATTGGTGCAAACTGAATATAGCTCAAATGTAATCCCAAAGTCAGTTAATATTAACCAATGTACAACTTTTTGATAAAGTAAATGTAATTTGACAATATGGATACCCTGATTTATGTATTTTTAGATTATTATGTTATTTTGATTTCGTATTACTTAGTGACTTTGCGACGTAATTGCAGATGATTGAAGGTTCACAGCTGTGATTGGTACTTTCGCATGGCGCAAAATTTGAGATTGATTTGTTATACATACAACACTGATTAAGAAACTACTGTGAGAAAATGTTGTAGAATCAATAGTTTTCAAACTATTGAGAGTTGTAAAGAACCAAAGGGAGCTCGCTATTTCCGCGCGTACACGAGCATCTTGCGTGAACTCTCGAATTTGGATCGAGGGAATCACTGAACATGTGACGGAGATATATTTTGAGAACTTCACGTTGCTTCGAAATTATTTGTCTGTGGCAAATATTAGAATTACTACTTGAAGTGAATCACGTTCTAGATTTCGCGCAAGATGCTTGTGTAGGGGAGATATTGTTCCTTCTGGTTTATTGATTCCTGCTTTGTTATTTCTTCTTGAACTTTTAAAATTTTTTCTCCAGAACGCAATCATAAAAATGGCGTGTTTTCATGCCCCCATAGACAAACGCAAAACTACACTTTTTGAGAATTCATGGAATTCACAGAATTCATGGAATTCACGGAATTCATGGTATTCACGGAATTCGTGGAATTCATTGAATTCACGGAATTGATGCAATTCACGGAATTGATGCAATTCACGGAATTGATGCAATTCACAACGAAATTCATGGAACTCAAAGAATTCATGGTATTCGCGGAATTCAGGGTATTCGCGGAATTCATGGTATTCATGAAATTCAATACATTATCGGAATTGACTGTATTGTTGGAATTCGCGGAATTGATTCAATTCAATAAATCTATGAAATTCGTAGAATTTACGAAACTCACGAAGTAAATGGAATACAAGGAATTTATGAAATTCATGGAGCTGATGAAATCAATCGAATTCGCGGAATACACGGAATTCATGAAATTCAAGGTGTTCAAGAAATTTCATTAGTTCCGTGAATTCATCTGTGAATTCTTCAAATTCCGTGAATTCCTAAAATACCGTAAATTTCTGGAATTTCGTGAATTCCTGGAATTTCGTCAATTCCTTGGATTTCGTGAATTCCGCGAATTCCATCAATTCCTTGCATTTCATGAATTCCATGAATTCCATGGACTCAATGAATTCCATGAATTCCGTGAATTCTCTGAATTGCTCGTATCTGTTTATGAGAGACTCCTTCACTGATGTTACGTTCTGAATGCGGCTTCGAGGCATGCCCATGTATGCAGAGTTCCCTCCAGGGACCTCACTATGTTGGATGAAGCTTCAAAATTTTGAACAGACAGATGGTAAGTCAATGAGAGGTTGAATCAAAAGCTTTCCTGTAGTCAATTCAGTTCATTGACAGGACGTCCTGATAGGCTGCTGCGTCTTTGTAGACGCACCTGTCAATTAGCATTTTCTCTCGGCAGCCTGCTACACCTTTTTTTGAGCTACGTTGTTCACACATCTCTCACCACACAGACTCAATCCTTTGAAGAATCATGTTCTTTAGGACAGCTGTAAAGATCTTATACTGTGTCTTCAAACAAGTTATTGGCCTGTAACTCTATGGTTCGGACAACTCGCCTTTTTCGGTAAGAGTATAGTGCGACGTAACACCAGCCGCTGCGGAATGGGCGTCTCCGACTTTAAATATGAGGTGAATATGCGGGTCAAATGTTGGTGTGTAAAAGTAAACTTCTTTCAGCGAAACTTCTTTCTGGAACTGTAGCGGAAAAGTTTTCCGTGCCCCTGAGTGGTTTTTTCATCTCCTTAGTAGTGATTTATGGACATTCATCCTCAGATTGTTATGAGGTTGTCGCGAAACTTCTTGAAGCGGATGATATTATCAGTATCTTCTTTCAGCTTTAGTGTTTTCGAGATCTTGTATACCTGACTCTAAAAAGTCTCTACCTCCTTGGGCTTTGGTGAATTTTTCACAGAAAAAGGGAGATCGCTGAAGAGGAGCGATGGGTCACCGAGAAGCTACTGATTCATCTTGATCCATCTCTCCCTCTTCTGTACTTCCCTGGGTGCGTAAGGTAACACCCGAATTTTCTCAACAATATGCTGCTTGATTGTCAGCAGCTTTGGCTTGTTCAGTGTATGATAGTAGGTCCTCCTTTCTTGGGCGAACTTTCGAACGCTTTCCGTGAACGGTCTATAAGATATTATGCAACTAATCACACATTGAACATGGTGCGCATTCTGTCTTGTCCATCCAATCTTCTTGTTCATTTGATGTAAGCGTCTTTTGGCCTTTCAATCCATCATCGGTTCGAGCTTTCGATTCGAATCAGTCAAAGCTCTCATAGTACCATAAACTGAGCAATTGACGGTCCAGAGGTGGGACTCCTCCAGAATACACTCACAACGGGAGGCATCCATTTCTGCCAGATCTTGGAGCTTAGGAAGAAACAGCATGCCAATATTCCTTCTTGTACTGAAATCGCTGTCGCTTTCTGCGGTTGGCCTTAATGTCGCTTCCTCATCTTCGTCTCCAGCTTTTTCAAGCAGCGTTTGGGGAAGTACGCCGCGTACAGATCCATTTTTCAAGAGGTAGGAACGTTAATTTCGCAATAACAGAATCGAATCGTGCTGAAGCTCTGGGTGTTTCTGGCATCACAGCGCATGCCTATGTGCCACAAAACTTCCGTGAACAGGGATAATGCTGGCATCGCAGTCGTCTAGCAAGTCGTCCTTGAGTTGAGTCGTCCACTCAATGTAGACGTTTCGTCGGTTCGTCGTCGTGTTTCCCTCTAAATTATTTTCAGCAGCCCAAACTCGAGGGTGATCGGCACTGTTTGCCGACCCATTGTCGGGTGCTCTGCGCGTCCGATCGTTTTAAACTGTATCTTTAACTTTTGGGTGGTTTGGTGGAGTCATTCTTGTTCCCACGAGCAGCTAGGGAAAGGGTTCGTCCATCCTTGTAGAGCCCCGCGTGCAAGGATAAGACTGCATACTCTGAAAGGTCGCCCGGTATCCCGCAGTCTCCATTTCAGATACCTCACCCAAGTGCCATTCAGCCTTTGGCACGTTTCTCACAATTGTCCGCGACTGCTTATTAATTATTATAACTATTTATCTGATTATTAGAACTATTTATGTGACTATGTTGTAGGCTCATAACATGGTGGTTACAAATAAAGTTATGAATTATTTGTAATTATATTTTTCTCACGTACAATTTATTTGATATCAAGATACCTTCGATATCAAAAAGAGCAAGGTGAGAAACTCTCTGAGAAAAATATTGAAATTACGTAAACTATCAAGAATGTTCATCTTACGCTCTGTTATTTCATATAGCTTCATGAATCCGTTCATTATGTCTTTTGAACTTTCTGCAAACATTGTCGACGCTGAGGAAACTACATTTTTCAAATATTTCTCTGTCAATCTTATATCTTTGTAGTACTCAGTTTTAGTATTTCTCAAAACAATTATCCGCGATATTGAATCCGTTATTTCGAAGTTGTAACTTACGACGCCAAATTTGGAATCAGAGACACTGAAAACCCGCTTATATGGAGCTTCAGAAGGATATGAAAAAAATAACAACTTGTGCCGCAATATTGAATCCGTCATTCTTATTTTGTAACTTTCGACGACAAAGTCCATATCAGCGACTCCAAAAACGCCTATGTAATAAGTTTTTTGCAGCTGCGAAGAGAAATCAAATTCTTGCCACTCTTCTTGGATTTGGCCCGCTATGTGGCCGCCAGCAGTGCTCCAGTGCACTATATTCTTAAGAAAAAACCAATAGATTTCCACAAATTTCTATCAATTATCGTAAATTTCTCAAATTTACTGAAAATTATTATTTAAAAAAAGGGATTTTTTGGGGTTCTCTCAAAAACGACGAAATCTGCAACACTCTTGTCCAGGAAAAAAAGATGCTCAATCAATTTTCCTATAAGAATGTGTATTTTTTAATTTAAAATTCGAATCTTGTTTTAAGGGTCTCCAGGGATCAACGCCGTTCAACAAGATCAATAACTTATTGGTGCTTAAGAAATAAAATTTGGATCATTTGCTGAATATCGAAAATTGTTTGCTAGTTTCAAATCATTATAATATACTAACGTGCAATTCCATGACTTGAAGCACCACTGCTAGAGCCTCCAGTATGAAACTGGAAATGTTCCGGCCGATGCGCCACATTGGATCCGAAAATTGGATGATGACCGAATCCTTGTACAAATGGAGGAGGGCTAATAGAAGTTCTATCTGCAAAACATAATATAGGGATTTTTATCAATACATTTTTTCAACAAACGCCAAAAATTAGAGGTTGGCGACCTCAAAAGTCCCACACTAAGCGCAGAAAAAGGTACAAGTATGGACAACATGACATTTCAGACGATTTTATCACACTGCGCGCCTGCTAGCAGTGCTCCAGTTGGGTGTTCTGTCTATAAAGATACGCACCCATGGGTATAGTATTATCTGAAAAATTATTTCTAAGTGGCTTTTGAATCTACGCGGCAAAAACGCCTGTGAGAAATTGTGGACGTGCACTGCATTTTTCGCAACCGCTCTACTGAAAGTTGGAAGCTGGAGGGCCAACAAACCTGAAGATGTTAGAGAAAGACATATATCGTCACTTAAGGCGCAGCATCACACATCTGACTTTTCCCGACTTTTCAGGAGAGCCAAAAAACTGATTTTTAAATTAACTTATCTCTTTTTTCACCATTTCTGTGGCAGTCACTGGGAATAAACATTTTCAATGACTGGAGGTCGTCCCATTTGTCTTTGGGGATAGGAAGTTGGGCTTCAAACAATGCAGGAAAGTCAAGGGGCAGTACATTCTTTGGTCTTCAAGGCCAAAACATCAAAACATCAAACCTACCTCGCTTGCTGGCATGCTGATTTCCTCCAAGTTTTTTGTGTAGATGTGTGATGCTGCCAGGTGATTATCGATGTGCTATGCTGACTAAATCGCGAATTCCAGCGCTCCGAGTGGCCAGATAAGAAAACTGTCCCCGCCCATCGCTCAGGCGTGAACTTTTGAATAAGAAACCGTGTCAAACTCGATTTGGCCAAAATGTAAGATGTGTGATGCTGCGCCTTACCCGACGATATAGAGTGTTCGAGCACAATTCATACGCCCAGCAGAAAGGTTATCGATGTTATAAGAAGTCACCGGCAAATTACCATAAAGATCTTCAAATTAAAAAAATTTCCATAAATCTAATTAATTCTCACCAATTACACAACTTTCCATCAAGTTCCATACATTTAATCAATTTTCATAAATGTTTACAAATTTAAAAAATTAAACTTCCGTGAATTAAAAAAACATTGTTAACTGTTAAAAATATAAAAATTAATTTTCATATTTTGTGGAATCGTAAAAAAAGATAACCTGATTATTTGAATGATTTATTGACTTGTCTTTAAAAATAATTATTGCTTAATTTTTGGAGAACGCCGCGTCGTAAGGGATAGTTACAGACTTTACTAAAATACTAGACTATTACATGCGCGCGCTAACTTTTGTATCCATGTTTCTCCTTTACTTAATTTTCGAATCACTATTTATTCCTTTAAATTCCTTGACCGATCAAATTCTTGATTTTTCAACTCAAAAGAGAGTTAAATTATTATATGTGCACATAATTTCTAAATGAAAATTCAGATACTCATTTCACAACATCCCAAAATTAAAAAATATATAATTAGAATAGAGGTATTTTAAACATTAACAAACACTTATTTAACAATTTATAGTCACTAGTCAATTATATAACCTTGAAGTAAATAAGTCAGATCATGTTACCTAATCAAATGTAATTAAAATTCAATTATCATGTAATTTAAAATTCTTGAAAATAATAATCAGCTAATAATTAATTAATCTGTATATAACATAAGAGACATTCAACTATAATTTCCATTCAAACATTGTAATAATTTGTATACTGCATTGGGAAAAAAATTCACTATCATTTTTGAAAATTTAATATGCTAGCAACCTTCCATACTAATTTCAGAGAAAACAAAATTATATTCGCATATAATTTTAAAAATTAAATGCAGAGACTTGTTTCACAACATCAACATCATTTCAAAAATAATGTAATCAGTGGTATCTCAAATTTAAATAAAGTTTTATTATGCAAATTATATCCAGTATTCAATTACAAAACCTGAAAGTAAATGATCAATTTATGATTCTGAATTTGAAACAATTGAAATTAAATCTTCATGTAAGTCAATTTTGTTGTTAAAATTAATCAGCTAATAATTAATTAAACAGTTCACAACATAAAAACCCGCAAGCAATTATTTTCAGCGGAACAATCAAATTATTTTTACTCCATATTTTTTTTTTAATTTTAACCTTCATTTCTGAATATTTTGATTAATTAATGAGCTTTTACAAACATTCCAGTAAATTTAAGTTCTAGTAGAATCAATGATTAATCAATCATTTGAAAACATAAGAAACATCACACAAATATTTTCATTTAAATATTCAATTAATTTTCAATTCATATTTTCAAAATGTTTAATTGCATTACTTACATACAAATTTTATAAAAAGCATTTTTTCGATAACCTTACCGCTAGACAAAGTTGGCAAAACGTGGTTTTCGTTTGGAATTAATTTTATGTTAAACAACAATAAACATATATAAATGTTTTTTTTAACAAAGTGCGTTGTTTGTAGTCATCGGTCAAGGGTTTAGAATTACCCATACAAATTTCAAGCTTTTTCATCAAAAAACAGCTGAATAGTCGCGGCTTATTTTTTATAAAACATCGATTTTCGATCGGAACATTCTGTAAGTTTTTATTGCTTATCTTGAGTAATAAATGTCGAGTTGAAAAGTTTTATGAGAAAAATGTGTTGGTCGGGTCAAGGTGAATACCGTGGTATATTTTGATTCACGTTTCGACCATTTTTTTCTTCATCGATCAGTTATCAACAGTTACCGGTAAATTACCATAAAAATCTCAATTTTATATATTTCCACCAATTTTATAAGTTTTTATAAATCTCCACAAAAACCATAAATTTTCTTAATCTATTTTCATACATTTCTATGAATTTTAGAAATTATAGCCTGAATTACAGCGTATGCGTCCAGCAGAATAGTTATTCAAACTTAGTGGTGATTTGCCCCACATTTCCATGAATTTCCGTGAATTCTCATAAAATTTCCACAAATTTCCAGGAATTTCATCAATTTTCATAAATTTCTCAAATTTGCATAAATTTTTGTAATTTGTTTCTAAGGTCTCCAAAGGCCAACGACATTCAGCAACAACAATTTATTGACGGTTATGAAAGGATTCTTTTTCCTGACTCACAACAATTTTTTTCTAAGTTCAAAAAATAAATATATACTTACGTTCATGATCACTGTGTTGACCAGAGTTGCTCCTTTCCTGTATTTGATCTCGCCTGTAGTCCTGAAGAAAAAGTTCACGTACGTCCATGTTTTCATCGTCTCTACCCGCATCTGTACAATATAATATAGAAATTTTTATGAGAGAATTTTTCCAACGAACCCCAAAACTTTTCTATTGATCCAAAATGAAGATAGCCCAAACATGTTGTCCAATGGGGTCTCCTTTATCTCCAACCATACCTATTATCGTATTAGAAGACTTAGAAACTAGAGCCTTATCACTTTTGGATTTCAAGCTGTTGTTTTACAAACGTTCTGTAGATGATGTGTTTGCGGTCATTCCTACTACAAAATTCAGGAATTCGTCGATGTGTTCAACAGTATTGATGAGTCTCTTCAATTGACTCATGATACTGAGGTAAAAAAAACTCTAAAATACCTAGATTTGTCAGTGATAAAAAAAGATGATAGACTCATTCTTACTGATACGAAAAACTAACTTTTCCTGGCCAATCTTTGAATTACAATTCAGACCATCCCTTTGAACAAAGAATAGGACTTATTGAAAATTTAATTGAGAGAGGCATAAAACTTAATGATGTTCAATTTAGAAAAGATAATATTGACCAAATTAAAAAAAACCTAATTCTTAAAAATTATCTATTTCTTCTTGTAAAAAGTATAATTATAGAAAGGGCACATGAAATTTATAGCAATTCTAGTGGTAATAAGAAATTAAAATGTTTAGAAACACATAATAAAAATGATAAAACTTCATCTCTCCCTTATATATCCAAGGTTTCTCAGAAAGAATTAGATGTTCCCTCAAGAAACTTAATATTAATATGTATTTAAAAAATAGTGATAAATTAGAGAATTTATATATAAAAAAAAAGATCCAGTGTCAATAGAAAATGTATCGAATGTTGTTCACCTCATGACATGCGAAGGTTGTTCAAATATTTACATAGGTGAAACTAAAAGAAGACTGAAAGCGCGAATAGCTGAACACGAAAGGGATGGCAGAACCGGTGATAATAATACAGGCCTGTCCCAACATGCGTGGTCATTTGATTATTATTTTGACTTTGATTTTAAAAACATCAAGATTTTAGCAAAAGAATTTATCACGTACAAAAGAAAAATTATAGAGTCTTTTTTTATCAAAAAGTATAACAATTTGTATGGTATAAGGAATGAGGCTAAAACTTCAATGCGGTTTTTTTCAAAAAACGGCTGTGAAGCGCATCGAATGGCTTTACTAAATTCCATGTCTGATGATCTTCTGTCACCAAAGGTATGAGCCAAACATCAATTCTGAGAGCCGTGGTGTCTCCTTGGTACTAATTTATTGCAGACTTGACATTTGAAACATCTGTTTTGTGATATTTTGTACGCTTGTTGAATTATCTTTGATGATAATCCAAGTATGCTTAAAATATTTTTATTTTTAATCCATAATTTCGAGCATTACTGGTACTTGATACCTTCGACATTTATGTACATTTAATAAATAAATATGAATAATTTGAATCAATTTCGCAAGAATTTAGTAGTATTCGATATTCATGAAACTTAATAACAGTTATAATATTCTTATCTATATTTTTTTGGTTAACAAGGAACGTTCGACCTTTAATTTGTCTAAATTAATAATATTAATATTTACTTGGCTGTTTTGAACGTCACCTTAAAAGCCCATTGAAGAATTGTTGATATTAATGATAATTATAATATCAAAGAGTCTTTAATTACAAATAATCAAAATTGACGAATGTTAAATTGAAAGTCGCTAACATTAAAGAATTTATTATTCTAAATCTTAAAATTTGAACAAAAAAAAAAAAACGTTTGAAATGACGTACCTTTTACGTGCAACTCTTAATAATGGAATAATTTAGAAATTTATATTTTTATAATTGAAGAATTTTTAATTGTAACTTTTCAAAATGGTAAAAATTTGAATAGAGATTTTATACGTAAATCTTCAAAATTCTAGAGTTTCAAATTGCAAATTGTTGAAATTGAAGACTTGTCCATTGAAAGTCTTCAAAATGGAACATAATACGTAAATTTTCAAAATTCTAGAGTTTCAAATTGCATTCTTGAAAATTGAATAATTTGCAATTCCAAATTTTAAACATTCAAGAATTTTCAATCGTTACTCTTCAAATTTGTTTGAACTTTGAAATTTAATTTTCAAAATTTACAATTTAAAAATTATGTTAATACAGAGTTTTGCAACTGAAATAGCTTTCATTTCAAGGATTTACATTCGACATTTTGTCAATTTTAGCGATTGAAATTAGCATCGAGGGGTTCATAACTCGACCGATGGAGTGTACACTGACTTCAAGTGATTTCAGTGACTTCATGTGAATTCAAGTGACTTCACGCCAGTGACTTCGGCGAAGGTGTACACCTGACTTCACGAGTTGTTGACCCCTCGATTAGAATCTCTTGACTTTTGATCTTAAAAATCATCACAAAATTTATGAATTTTTATTCATACATCTATCAAAATTAAAGTGTTTTCAGTTGTAAATCTTCAAAATTAAAAAGCTTCGAATTGCGAAGCGTTAAAATTGAAGAATTTTCCATTGTTAGCCTTAGAAATTGAACTATTCTAAAAAAATGTTCCAAATCACAAACTTTCGAAATATAATTTAAGAAAATTGAATAATTTGTAATTCCATATTTTCAAAATTCAAACCTTGTCAATTCCATCTCATCCAAATGACAACTATTTTGTTTGAAAATTTGTCTTTTTAATTAAAAAATTCCTTTATTTTAGTAGAGATTGCATCTTTCTTCGATAAGAATACACCTGTTTTAGTGGAAAATTCAACAATTTTGTTAAATAGTCATCCTTTTTGATTGAAAATTCAACTATTTTGTCGGGAAATTTGTCTTTTCAATTCAAAATGTTCTGTCTTTTTGCGCTGAAAATTCAATATCTTCGTAGAAAATTAACTGCTTGTTTGGAACTCATATTTTGATGTAGAAAGCTTAAACTAAAATCTGTTTTGGATAATAATTGAAATATACTAGTTTTTTTCTGAGAATTTGTCTCTCTCATTCAAAAATTCATCTGTTTTAGTAGAAATTCCATCTTTCTTGGATAATAATGCAACTGTTTGGTTGAAAATCAATCTTCTTTGCTTGAGGATTCAACTATTTTGTTTGAAAATTTTGCTTGAATCACTTTGCTTAGAAATAATTTTTCTGTAGAATATTGATATTTTTAGTTGAAGATTCATCTCTTTGATTGAAGGTTCAACTATTTTACTGAAAACTTATCTCTTTTGATTAAAAATTCTACAGAATTTCGAATTTTTCCAAATTGAAGAGTATTCAATTATAACAATTTACAATGAAAGCTTGAAAAAATTATTCAAACTAATATAACCAATATGTCATATTCCATAGTAAATATAATTTCATGACTGAATAATTATTTGTAATAACTTAATTATTTCATATTCTTTTACTATGAATGAAGTTCTCTCAAATGTCAGCAAATGATTCAAGAACAATCAAAAAAGTTTAGAAAACACCATGCTTCCAAATTACAGCAGTCATAGCCTGAGCTATTGCGTATGCATCCAGCACAGCTGTTATTTTAAGTTACCGGTGAATCGCTACACATTTTTAAGAAGTTCCGTAAACTTTTACAAATTATCACTCATTTCCACGAATTTCATTAACTTTAAAAAATTTCTAAAAATTACAGAAAGTCTTTTTTTCTAACGGGATTTCACGGCTTAATTTGAGAAGGAAGAAAGCTATCACAGTTTTGTTTGCTCAAAAAGGATGCGCAATTTTCTATAAGAATCTGCACTTTTTAGGTAGGAAGTAAAAACGTATTTCAAAGGTCTCCGGGGTCAATGCCGTTCAGCGAGAAAAATTTGTTGGTGGTTAGGAAATAAAATTTGTATTTTTTTCTGAATCCCGAAAATTGTTTGCTAGTTCTAAATCAATATAATATACTAACGTGAATTCGTGGAACCTGCAGCATGGTTGTGGTTAGATCCCGAAAACAGGAAGTCACGGTCGAAGTGATAATGACCCTCATCCGTTATTACTTGAAGTCGATCGCCGCCACCTCCAACTGTAAGATATAATACAGTGATTTTCGACGAAGAATTTTTCCAACGAACCCTGCAAATTTGAAATCAGCGACCCCGAAACCCCACTCATAACAAGTTTCAGATGAACATGTATGTACTTTAAGAATTTCTGCCGTTATATTGGATCTACCATTTGAAGTTGTAACATTCGACATCAAATTCATAATCAGCGACTCCGAAAATCCCCCTTTTACAAAGTTTTATAGAGCTGCCTCGAGAAATCTCATTTTTGGACATTTTTTTTGCTCGCCTCGGTGGTTGCAATATTCTTTTGAAAATTGTTTTTGAGTGGCTTTTGAATCTACCCAGGAAACAAGAAACGATTGACCACGTTTCAATCGTATTTCAGGTCGTATGAAATGTCTATCCTACACTGGAATGGCAGATTACTGACGATAGGTTAGAAGTGCCAATGAATCGGAGAAGTGGTTATTTTACGATTGCCCAAAAATATTTTGTTACCGATTGAAAAACGACGGTCAATTGACACTTTAATGATTGTACCTTTCAAAAATGTCTCTTCTAAAATTATTTTATTAGAATTTGAAGACAAAACGTTCGTTTATAAACCTCCGAATGTCATAGAATTTGGTTGATGGTGCATGATTCTTTGTGACTTATTAAAAACAAAAAATCAAGTATTTTTGATCTTGCAACTGTATTGCGTTTATTTAACTATGTTTAAAAAATAGCCATTCACAAATTTAACTTTTTTAAGGGCAATTTCCGCCTTTAATATAGTTAAAGTGACTTATTTAATTTATTATAATTTATTGGAAAATTCACTATTTACATAAACTTGCATTTCACTAACATATGTATGTAAATTTTATTACAATTTAAATATATCTATTAAATTATTTAAATATATTTTATTTTAATATTTTATTTAAATATTTATAAAATAGGTTTCCTATGATGGACATTGTCGAATCTTTAAAATCCAACTCATTTAAGTTGCTAACCAATCTGCAATTTACTATTCAAATTTACTAGCACAAAATTCCGATTCACTAGAATTCAACAATTAAGAGCACAATCTGCATTATACAATTCATCGGACTTCATCAATCATCAATTGTATGATGCAGGTTCGTTTCTGTTAAAGTCAATCTGCACTTTACCATTCAGTTTGACATCCTTCAAACTTCATTTCATTGAGAACTTGAAACGATACATATGTTTCTTCTGTGAATCGTAAATCACTTGAGTTAGTTTTCTGAAGTTATGTTCTCCTATTCAGAATGTCTTAAAACGGTAGAACGAGTACATTTCCAAATGTGGCTTTGCAAATTTAATAGCTGACCAATTCAAAGAGTCAAAAAAACCACTAAAATGCAATTTTCTCAATCTGGAATTTTAAGATACACATTTCAAGGTGCTCCAGTTCCATCGTTTCTTTTTTCCTGGGTAAGCGAAAGAACGCATGCGACAGTAGCTGGAGGGCCAACGGGCCTGACGAAGGTTCAGAAAGGCATGCACAAAAATTTCGGGAAAATCGATTAATGAAAAAACTGATCGAAGCGTGAAACCAAATATATCTTCAATTTCATCTTGACGGGGCCGACAAATTTTTCTCATAAAAACTTTTTCATTCGACAATTATCACTCAGGATAAGCAGTAAAAACTTAAAAAAATTTCCGATCGAGAATTGTTGTTTATAAAACACAACCCGCGAATATTCAGCTTCTTGTAGATAATAATGCTTAAAATTGTTTTGGTGTATCCTAAATACAAAAACGATGACTAAAAGCAAAGCGCTTTGTTCAAAAGAGTAATATGTTTATTGTTGTTCAATAACGCGTTTGTTCCGAACAAAAACCACGTTGCGCCAATTTCGAATATGGGACGGTCATCGAAAAACTGTTAGTTAGAATGAATAATTGCAAGAAAGTTGTTCACTAGATTTCAAGAAAGTGTTCCTGAAAATTTGAAATAAATTGGTTGCAAATTGTGGAAATGGCCGTGAGTTGAAGGCAACACACTCTATGCTGGAGTGGTCCAGTTATCAGCCTTTTTTTACTAAGAACAAAGCAGCAGCAGCAAAATAACGATAAAACGCTCCAACGGCAGT
Source organism: Andricus quercusramuli (assembly GCA_932178445.1). Taxonomy (NCBI): domain Eukaryota; kingdom Metazoa; phylum Arthropoda; class Insecta; order Hymenoptera; family Cynipidae; genus Andricus; species Andricus quercusramuli. Next base: position 139,666 of record CAKNXH010058895.1, read on the forward strand.
GTGTGTTGACTTCAACTCACTGCCATTTCCAGAATTTTGAATAGATTTTTTTCAAATTTTCAGGAAAACTCTCCCGAAGTCTAGTGAACAACTTTCTGGCATTAAGTTATTTTAACTAGCATTTTTTCGATGACCTTACCGCTGTACAAAATTGGCGAAACGTGGCTTCCGCTTGGAATTAATTTGTTCTTGAACAAAAATGAACATATATAACTTTTTCCAACAAAATGCGTTTCTTTTAGTGACCAGTCAAGAATTTAGAATACACCATAGAAATTGTAAGCATTTTCATAATCAAACGGCCGTAGAATCGCGAGTTGTGTTTTATAAAACATCGATTTTCGATCTGAAAATGTTGTAAGTTTTTATTGTTTATCTTGAGTAATAATTGTCGAATGAAAAAGTTCTGATAAGAAAAATTTGTTGACCGCTTCAAGATGAATACGATGGTATATCTTGTTTCACGTTTCGATCATTTTTTCCATCATCGATGTCTATGAATTTTATTTCATTTATTTCATAAATTTTTATAAATTTCAGAAATTATAGCCTGAGATACAGCGTATGCGTCCCGCAGAACAGTTATTAAACGTTACCGGTGATTTACTTCATATTTGGATAGTTACCTGTAAATGCTCATGAAATTCCCAGAAATTTGTATTACTTTTCATAAATTTCACAGAAATTCGCCAATACCAATAAATTTCTACAAATTTCATTAATTTTCATAAACTTTAAAAATTCGCAGAATTTTTTTTCCTGAACGTGTTTTTCGCGTTTACTTTAAAAACGGGGTAAGTTACAACATTCCTGTGATAAGAAAGAATATGCTCAATTAAATTTTCTATGAGAATATTTACCGTTGTAAGTTCAAATTCGAAATTTGTTTTGAAGGTCCCCAACGGCCAACGCCACTCAGCGAGAAAAATTTTTTGGCGATTATGAAGTGGAATTTTTTTTCTAAATCACAACAATTTTTTTATAAGTTCAAAAAATCAATATATACTAACCAGGGAGGCCTTGTGCGCGAAGGTGATCTCGCAACTGCTGGTATTGTCCAAGGACAGGTATGGGTACATTTATTACCTGATCATCCGCATCTGTACAACGTAATATAGAAATTTTTATTAGAGAATTTTTTTAACGAACCCCAAATCTTTCCTATTCATCCAAGATAAATAGAGCCCAAATGTCATTCCAAAGTCAGTTAATGTTAGCAAAACCAAGGGTCAAAATTTCGATGAGGTGATAGTTATTTGTGATACAAGGATCCTAATTCAAACTCATAATCAAACGGCCGAACAATCGTGAGTTGTGTTTTATAAAGCATCATCGATTTTTCATCCGAATATTTTGTACGTTTTTATCCTCTGTCTTGAGTAACAGTTGTCGAATGAAAAAGATTGACGAGAAAAATTTTAGGACAGCTCGTGCAGAAATTTCAGAGTGGCCCTGGTCGAGGCTAGATCTGGCAAAAGCTGGCCCTGATCGGGTATCCTAGTCAGGGCCAGACTCGAAATGAAACGCCTAATCAGATCAGGGCCTGACTAGGGTATCCATAAGGATGGCCCGATCTGGCCCCGACCAGGCCCCTTCTAATTTTTATTTCTAAAAATATCATTAAAATATCATTTATTCAATGAAAAAGTAAACAATTAAGTAAGACTATTAAGCTTTAATATTTTAATATTTTAAAAATAATTATTATCCATTTTACATATCAATATTTTTTAAAAAGTGAAGCGTGTCAGAGATTTGTTCTAAACTTTCTATTTCCACCCCAATCTTTTGCACTGCTGAACTCTGAGCCAATGTGCAGCAGTGTTTCGTCCTCAGATATGTTGTTCCTTTCAGAAATCAAACCTGCAAAGAATTTTTATGAATTATTTGTTGAAAATTCATACATTTTGTTGAAAAGTCGTCTTTCTGGGTAAAAAATTTTCCTCGTTAATTGAAAGTTCAACATTTTGGTTGATGCTTCAACTACCTTTTTAAAAATTCATCTTTTTTATCAGAACTGATCTTTTTTGCTAAAAATGTATTTTTCATTTTTTAAAAGTAACTGTTTTCTAAAACATTCAATTTTTTAGCTTAAAATCTTTACTATTTCAATGAAAATTCATATTTCATTTTTAGTTGGAACTTTAACATGTATATTGTAAGATTTCAAAATTCAACTTTTTGGTGGAAAATTCGAGTATTTTGTCAAAAAGTCGTTTTTTTGTGTACAAAAATTAATCTTGTTTGTTGAAAATTCAACGATTTGGTAGAAAATTCATATATTTGGCTAAAAAGTCGTCTTTCTGGGTAGACAATTATTCCTGTTTGTTGAAAAATTAACTTTTTTGTTGATAATTTAACTATCTATTTAAAAATTCATCTTTCTTTATCGAAAATGATCTTTTTCATTGTTTAAAATTCACTGTTTTCTGAAACATTCGACTTTTTAGCTGAAAAACTTCACTCTTTTGTTGAAAATTCATCTTTCATGATAGAAAAACCAGCTTCTTTGGTTGAAAATAAACTTTTATGATAAAAATTCAACTGATTTCTAAGAAATTTATTTTTCGCCTTAAAAATTTAAATATTTGATTGAATTTTAATCTTTTTGGTTTGAAAACTTAACAATTTGATTGGGACTATATCTTTGTATGCTGCAAATTCAAATATTTGGTTAGAAATTTAACTATTTTGTTGAAAATCTAATTATTTCTGGAAAATTGAAAAATCTTACGTCCATCACCAATGAGTTTTACTGTGTATTCTTCCCAATGGTCAGGCGCCTCCATTTGACGTTCGACCAATTTATATCAAAATGTTTTTGTTTTCTCATTGTAGGTTGGTGGCAAGAATTTGGTGCCGCGCTTTTTTTTTATTTTGATCGAATCGTATCCAGTTTACAAAAACACAGTCAATGGTCCTTTCCTTTTCGGGCCTCTTTTAACGAACTCCACTAACTGGAATGGTCGAACAAGGTTGAGATTCTTTGTATTCAATCTGAAGAAAATCAAAAGTTTCATTGAATTCTGCTCCATACGATTAAGAAACATTTTATTCAATTTTTTTAATATGTTACATTAAAAATGAAAAGCCGTGGAAAACTAATGGTATTTTATCTTTGGATAATGCACGCTAGAATACATTTACAAAAATTTGGATTTAGAATTTAAACGTTCAACATTTCATAATTTCAAATTGAAACTGTTAAGAATGCTACAATTTGAAATTAAAATACTTCGGAGTTAAATAATTTTGAAATAGGAACGGTTGCAATTGAAATAATTTCATGTTAAGAAACTTCAAAATTATTTGGTTTTCATTTCAATATTTCAAAGTGGCATGCATTTGGATTTATAATTTAAACGTTCAACATTTTGTCATTTCAAATTAAAACTGTTCAAAATTGTGCATTTTTGAATTGAAATCCTTCATAGCTAAATAATTGTAAAACAGGATAGGTTAAAATTGGAATAATATCATGGTAACAAACAAATTCATGAACATACCTTTCGATATAGCTTCGCACGCTTCGTAAAAATATTCAGGGTCCTTTCATTTACATTATCCACAGCGATTTGAAATCCAACAACATTTTTTCTTCAATAGTATTATTCACTCTGCTCGGTGGGTTCCTGTCACCACTACGCAGCGCGTCCTCGGGTTGCGGATAGAGGAACGGCCCGTTAGGCTGAACAGCCCCTCAGGTTAGCTGAGAATACAAGAATAAGCAGCCGCGGACAGCCGATAGGAACCAGTCGTGGGTGTGGTGAGCCCAGCCTAAGATGTTGGCCTAGCACTGGTAGAAAACACGATGACCATGGCTTGGGAGGACCCGCCCATTCACGTTCATACGCAATGAGTGGGTCCTGGCAGGCCGGGGTGCAGCGTGTATCCACCTAGAAACACTACCCCGAACCAAAACTAAAAATCTTGTAAGGGAAAAATCCTGCTGCCCATTGGACACCGCAGCGATGACACTGCCTGCAAGGGATGTGTGGAATGATTCGCCTGTATAGGGCCAAAGGGGTACTGATGCCAGTATAGGCGCGCTGCCTTGCAGGGGGACGTTAGGATACGAGGATGAAACTGT
>CAKNXH010058896.1:0-30029 GCA_932178445.1 Andricus quercusramuli
CTTATATAATTGCAATCTTAATCCTAGTTTTATTATTATTATATCCGAACTTGAAAAAGCGCAAATTACACAATTTCCAAAAAAATTGTGTATAATGTTTTCTGCAAATTGTTACTGACAATCACTCACATTTTTTCAATAAAAAGTACAATATTGTTGAATACCTACGAATCTTAATATTTAAAATTGAATAATAACCAATTTTTCCGGACAAAGTTTTAGATTTACTTATTTCATTTGTTTATAAAATGAACAATTGTTGTATTCCAAAACATATAATCAAACATAGATCACTTTTCCGATTATCGACGCAATCTCAGATGGTAAAGGAAGAACCGAATTCCAAATTTGTGCAAGAAATTGTTTATGATTTTTACAATTGTTGATGTTTCATAAACATTGTGAAAAACAGTCACTCTAACTATAATGTAAAGTATACTCATCCTAAAACAAATTTTTTCCAACAAACTTAGATTACACTATGTGGCTGCTTGTTAATCTCATTTGTTTATCATAATTAATTGCATTCAATGTTCAACAATTAAATTTGCATTCTGGGAGTAGTCTTGCGTCGATTTAAGATGATTTTCATTACATGCAAACCGCTATTGAAGAATAAAGAATGAAAAATCTCGATTTTCTCATACTTCGAGTAAACATATTATACATAAACAAATGAAGATGCAAGAATCTCTGACTGAGGTTCTCTTAGAAATTTAGCGCTCTTGAATTTAAAAAAAACTGATTGCGGATTGGGGCAAAATTGAAGGCTGTAGAGAGTGTAGAGTGTATACCTTTGGAATGAAATGCTAACGTGTCCACTTCAACGTTTCCATTATTGGGGCAAATATAAGCCGATTTTCATGAATCTTTTTTCCACTTTCTTGAAATTATATGAATAAACTATTTTTGATAATTAAAATCAAATCACGCAATGCTTTCATAATTTTAGTTTTTCGAACCGGCCTGCATCTCATAACAATGAGGAAGGTGATTCGTTCCTGTAATTTGACGCGCTCGAGTCTCTCCAATCGCGCGACGGGGCGTCTGGGTCGAAGCACAGGCATCGAAAATACAAACTCAGCTAGTACTGAGCGTCACTGCATTTTTTCTCTATCCTTCTTTTCTTTTTGTTTATAATTTTAATTCTAAACATTTTTTCAAAAAACCGGCTCTATACCCGAAAACAGAATATTATTTAGAAGAGGTATGCAAAATATCAGACCAAAATATTCAACCGTGCGGCCGGAAACTTCAAATCCGTTTTATAACGCTGATAAATCCCCTTAATGACTGCAGTCACACTCAATTAGAAAAAATATTTAGTTTCAGATTCAACCAAATTGTGATAAATTATTTATATACAAGTAAATACTTTTTTGCAATGCTCAGTCACAGAAAATGCTGAAAATTTGTATGTGAATAATATTCATCACGGAAAATTACTAGATATTTATGGTTAATAAGTCATACATTTATAGTTGGTTTCGAAGAGATTGAGAATCTCAAACTTTTTTGACTGTTCAATTATTTCCGTTATTGAACAATAAGAATTGAGAGTTTTTTGAATGTTCACTGTTTGAATTGAAATATATATATATATATATATATATATATATAGTTGTTGGAGAATAAGAAAAGCCAAACGTATGAAAAGTAATGGACTACTCATCTCGAATTGCGGTATGATTTTGGACCTTAAAGTATTGGACAAGTGCTAATGATTTTTATCGAAGACATCCTAACGCGCTTCTTGAAGTGAATCCGCCAGGGCGTTAGGCGCTTGGTAAATAAACTGAGTGCTTGCGAACTCGGGTTCGATCCTTAGTACTTGCGGATTTTCCAGTGGACCATGCGTTAGCGACATAATTGAAAAATATTATGAATAATATATCTATGAAAAAATTTAACGGAAGATGTTATTTTGTCGACCCGGGTAATTAATTAATGAATTTTCTGATGTTATATTATGTCGATCTACTGGTCAAATAATTTTCTGGTGGAACGAGAAAAAATTTGCCTCAGCCCGGGTTTAAACCGGGAACGCCACTATTCACGAGTGGAGAGTTAACCAATTACGCCACCGAGACTGGTGCATATAATTTCTTGCTTCTCCTACATCCACGGGCGACGCGAATCTGCGTCTCATTGACCTGTGAATTTCAAGTGACTCATTTTAATCTGAATAAACCTCACCGTATCTGAATAATTTAATGGAAGATGTTATTTTGTCGACCAGGGTAATTAATTAATTTTCTGATGTTAAATTTTGTCTATCTACTGGTCAAATAATTTTCTGGTGAAACGAGAAAAAACCTGCCTCACCCCGGATTTGAACCTGGAATGCCACTATTCACGAGTGGAGTGTTAACCAGTTACGATGGTTTCCCTACTAATTCCGGTTATTTTATTTCAAATCTGGTTTTACTTAGCGTTGTCTCAGTATGTAGCTGTGATTGTTCAGCAGACGCTGCTAAATTACGTGCAATGGCACTTTCGTATCTTTCGGCTACTTTTCTGCCGGCACGATGCTTTTTTCTCTATATGCTGCTTTGCGAGGAGGGGAGGTGTTGGGCATGGGACGCGCTTCTCTCTCTCTCTTTCTCTCTACTACTGCTTCTTACTTTGCTTTGAGCACTTTCTAGCCCATTAACGCGCATACATAAGAACACAAGTCATAATTTCATCTGACACGCGTGGTCGCTGACATAATGGAAATAATTTTGCACTCTAAATTGGCATTAGATATTCAACTTTTCTTGAGACTTCTATCTAGCAATTACGTCATTTTAATTAAAAAATTGTTATTATGCCGCTGAAGACTATTAATTGACTATTCATCGTACGCCATTCTAATAGTCAAAATTAAATGTAACAAGAAAATTCAATACCTATTATGAATTTGGCTCAAAACGTGAAGCAAAAGCAAGGGCTTAAAATAGCTCAAATTTTGAGTTACTTTCATCAAGATTAATCAAACATATCAATTTTCTAGGAAACAATGGACGTTCTAAACCCAATTAAACCAGAAATAAAACAGAGCAGAAGCTAAAAACAGCTTAGATTTATCCTAGAAAAATTGAGCTTGTAACTATTCAGATGGAATTGATCTAATTTGTAATTTTTTTAGTTTAATAAAAATCAAGAGCTAAAAGCATATCATGTTTTAATTCAACCTCATAGAAATTGAAATTAGGTTGGAAATAACAAAAATGAAATTTAGAGTCTAATTGCTAGTTGAGTAAAAAGCAAGAACTAAAAGCAGCTCATATTTTAATTCAACTTACGCAATAGCATCAGGGTTTCATTTCAAAGATAAAAAAAAAATAAATAAAAACTCAAGCTGCTGATTAAATGAAACAAGGGGCTGAATGCAGCTCATGCTTCGATTTAATTTATGTGATCTTGAAGTAAAATTAGTTTTGAGGAACAATTTAATTCTAATTCATTCTGCTATTCAAATAAAAACAAAGAGCTAAAAGCAGCTCATGTTTTACTTCGAAATTGACAGAATCAAATAAAAATTAAATTGTGGTAGGGATATTCTGAGGAAACATGGTTGAACTCAACAATATCATTCCGCACTTTGATTTTAATTTAGAATTTTTCGAATTTTAAATTAATTTTAAAAACTTCATCCCTCAATATTTCTTGATAAGTAGAAATTTCACTGTCGAAAGTTTAACCGAAATTTCTTTTGAACATTTAAAAACCTTTTTCATCATTTTACAGATCAATCAGATTAAAAATGGATTTTGTGAAATTCCGAGTAAACGGTATCGCTGCCGCCATCAGCTTGTTACGTACGAGATAACAATTTTTAATATTAAGAACCTGGAAAAGAGCTTCAACTATTAAATAATGTAGCGGAGGTTCAAGCTGCCAAATTAATTGATTAATTTGTTTAATTTTGTCGAATCGTGACTACCATCTTATTAATTCAAGATGTTTCCATTTTTGGCTATCCTCCTACCGTTGAATTTTAATGAAAAAAAGGGTTTTCTTTTGAATAACTAACGCACTGACTGGTACAATTTTAATGTATTCAAATTAAAAGAGAATGAAAGAAAAAACAGATGGTGAAATTCCGAAGGAATCAAGAAGACACAGTAATTTCACATTAGACTTACCCTAACTTATAGCTACCGCCACAATTCATTCGCCAGAGAGAAGGAAGGAGCGGGCAAGGATTGGATTTCTCGTTTTTTTGGATAGGATGTAACTTGTCAGGTTTACACCTTTCCCTGGACCGTCGCACTTTGTAGAGAACTGCCCTGGGCCCAAATCGGCGTTTCTGTTCTGTGTGCACTAGGCTGATTCGCAGAATCGACACATTCATTACGGTAGAAAACGATCTCTGCTGGTTTTGTATTTAAATGGCTATACGTCTGTACTTTTTTATGTCACTTAAATTTCCGTTTTGCCTTTCATCGACTCAAGATCCAAAAGTGTTTCACGTCCGTTCTTAGATCTGTCTGGGTGATTCAATTAAATTGGTCAAATTAGGTCCGTTGATGCCGTCATTCGATGCCGTCCCGGTTCATCCAAACTTGATAGAAACGTGGGTCCGTTGGCGCCGTTTGAACGGCGACGTTCGTTAATATATAATAAAAATAAGAGGTCGGATCGGTGGTACTGTTTGAAAACGTCGTTCCTGGCCAATGACTTACTTTAATTATTAATGACGTCGCGGGCCAGTTCAGTTACGCGTCGAGTGCAGACGGGCGAGAGAAACCGTGCTTTTTTCCGAAATCCTTAGTAATTCCTAGTCAGTACAAGAAGTAGTGAAGAACTGCACTGAGAATTTTTAGTATGACCGACTCGAAGGTACGAATGCGTAGGTGAGGTAGGGCATTTTTGCAAGCACTGATGATTTTGATTGGATGATCATTGTAAAGCAGCAATTCGGAAGAGACCCATGGAAGGAAGCTATATTGTGAATCGCTGACTTCTAAGAAAATACTGAATGTCATAACATGACTTAGAGACTCGTTTGATTCCTCTAATTTAATATTGTTTTTAATTATAATTTGAATTATACTGCGTATTGGTTATCAATTGTTTCCGATTCATTTGATTTACTTCAGTAGTTTATAACTATCCAGTATCTTTTGTTTATAATTTTGAAAATATTTCGTAATAGTAAGAAATTGTTAATTAGGCAAGGGTGATATGTATATTATTATTAAGGGTTAATTATTATAGGTCAGATCAGCTATCAGAATAAATCAACTGTTTACGTGAGAAAGACGCTGGAAGATAAGGAAATGCACTCGCACCGCGAGCGAATCGTAAGGTGTAGTAGTGCATAGGTAGAAGCGTAAAACGATGTCCGTATGAGTACTCTCCTTGTAATGATTCGTATTGTTGTTTTCTATGTTTGCTTGTCTCTAGTTCTCACATCTTTCTATCTTATTCTAACTTATTGGCATGGGTGAAGGAATTTTCATGCTGGCTTATGTTTTAATAATGCTTACGTTGCGTATATATTCCTGGAGAGTTGAATTTAATATTGAATAAGTTGAACGCAAAATTTAATTACGTACCAGGACGGTTTGTAACATTCGAGGGCCTAGCTTCGGGGGTCGAAGCAGATTTTAAGAAGACTCGAAAATGAGTGAGCATTCTTCTAGAGCTTGGGGCTCCTACAGGGGCCGCCGTGCTCGATAGTCACTGGCCGACTTCGAGTAATGAACACACAAACATACACTTACATAACACACAAGGCATTGCTTCAAATCTATGCATCTAACTGATGACCTCAGAAGGATCGCTCCGTCCACCCTAGCCTGGCCATGTCCCCTCTCTGCGGTCTGCTTGGGATCCTGCCAAATGGCAAAGTGGGTGAGGATCACTTGGCCTGATCAACAAAAGACGACGACATTCACTGTGCAAGAGGTATGCCTGGCACCTGAGAGATATAATCTCAGAACGATAGTAACAACGAAACCCACCGAGATCCAAAAACCCTCAGCGAAAGATGGCCGTATTCGGAGTACTGCCTTGAGAATAAACACGAGTATGTGAGAATGGTCTTTATATGTAACTAACTAATTACACTATATTGAATTTTTGGGTTAGATGTTCTTGCATTATCGAATTTTCTGGAGTCGGGAATTGAATTTCGTTGAAACTTGGAGGTATGAGAGATGAATTCATGCATTTTGAAACTAGACAATTTCAAATAGAAGAGTTTGTAATTTTACATGAGAAATGTCAAAAAAAAAATTGATTCAATTTTTCGTGAAATACTCTTCTCGCAAGTTTTGTTAAATTAGAATATAAAGATTCCTTATGAAATATCTTTCATTAGAAAAAATTAACGGAGACCCTCCTGGTTCTGGAGATATCGTCTTTTTAGTGAAACCATACGCGTTGCTGCGTTGCCAGTGCTGCCACTCACAAACGATTGAAGCTGCAAATTTTTTTCATCTTTTTGGAAAATTTTTTCTATACTCAGCATGGCTTGGGTTGAATGATTAAGGGTGCGTGAAATGAAAAAAATGGTTGACTTGTAATGATGCTTGTTATAAACAAGTTCTATTAACAGACACTGAATATTAAAGATTTCTCAGTTGGAAAGATATTCCGGATATAATAAAAATGCTATCTCCTAATCGTCCCTATATTATATCGCCAGTAAAATTTCGTTTGAAAATATACCATTCGATATTATTTGTTGAATTTAGAAACAAATTATATAAGTAAATGATCACAGTAGACATTGCCGGAAATAACATCATGTCACTGCTAATCTTGGCTGGCAATTGTTTGTGCAGTTTGTTTATAAGATTAACAAATAATAATAAATGAGAAACTTTCCTCACTAAATTCCTATAAATCTCACAATATCGGGAGACATATGTTTGTGATAAAGTATCACTTTGTCGATAAAAGTAAGCAATATTATTGCCGAAATATCCCTTACTAATGAGCAATCCATAATGTTCAGTGTTTGTGAATATGACTGGTTTGTAATTATTATCATGACAATTATAACAGTTTTTTAGTTTTGCTTTCATATGAGAGTTGATTTTATAAGAAACCTTTATATCCTAATTTCACAAAAATTTACAAGGGGATATTTCACAAAAAATTAAATCAGAAATCTGTTTGGACTTTTTTCAGGCAAAATTTTCACATTTCCCATTTCAAATTTTTCAGTTAAAAAATGTATAATTTAATCTCTAATACATCTAAATTTCAACAAGATTCAATTATCGGTTCCAGAAATGTTCATTCAAATCGAACAACCAAAACATATGATTCCAGCACAAAGTTTTAATTCGGTGTATTTAAATTACATTTCTAGTTTTCTAAACCTAACGAAATTCAAACTTGATACTTTTTACCTCAACTATGATTCATGCCGTCAAGGTAAGATGTGATCGCCGTGTCGAGAGCTGAATGGTATCAGGGTTGACAAATCCTTTGACATCCCGGCCTGCCCTCCTCAGCAGAGGGGGACAGACAGGGGTCTCGAAGGAGGTGCCTTAACGGGGACTTTGGGACACCAGGTCGAATCCCTTAGTATATAGACCCGCCCCCCACAAGCGGGGCTCTGTGAGGGGTGTTTTTTATTCCCCTAGCTTCTCGTGGGACAGAAATATAACCCAACCAACTTGAAAAACAAAACGCAAACGATGAGGGATCCGGTTCGGGTCCCTCACGCAAGCCACCGCCAAAAGTGGGAGGCTCCGTAGGGGGCAACCCCCCAGAGGCAGTGCGGAATAAGAAGATCGTGGAGCCCTTCCGAGTTAGGGGGGCTCATCTGGAAACGTTGATGGGTCTTATAAGGTCGGCGCTGCGCATCGTAGAGCTCTGGTGCGGTAGCACTTTACTCTCGGTAAATCCGGAAAAGACCAACCTGGTCATTTTCACGAGGAATTATAAAGTTCCGAAAGCTGACGCCCCTGTATTCTGTGGTGGGAAGCTTCTGTTTTCAGATTCAGTTAAATATCTAGGAGTAATCTTAGATAGCAAGCTGAACTGGGCAAAGCACCTGGAGACCCAATCCAGGAAATTTGTCACGAATTTTTGGATGTGCAGGAAAGCCTTTGGGTTGACGTGGGGGCTAGGGCCTAAAATGCTTTCATGGCTCTACTCTGCTGTCTTAAAACCCAGGCTCCTACACGCGGCTGTGGTCTGGTGGCCACGAGCGGAATTTAAAACAATGCAGGACAGGCTGCGAAGATTATAAACGCTAGCATTCAAGGGTTTGACTGGAGCAATCAGGACTGCACCCACAGCGGCGATAGGATTCATGCTCTGTGAAGAACCCCTACATGTTGCGATAAACGCCAGAGCAGCTCACGCGATGGGCCGCCTGATAAGAGCAAATAGATTAATTCCGGGGACTAAACACACTAGACTCCCGAGTGATATCAGCACACTGCCGATTCTACAGATGAGGCAAGATAAAATAACAAAACGCTTCAATTTTCACCAAAGCTTTCCGCGTCTGTATCCCAAGCATGGATATGTGGAAAGAAAATGGTAACACGCTTCTCCATGGGGAAATCTGGTATACGGATGGCTCCAGGGGAGCGGGAGGGTCAGGAGCAGGAATTTATGACAGCAAGAGAGGGAAAGGGATAGGGACCACACTTGGGCGACACGCTACTGTCTTCCAAGCGGAGGTCCTGACCGTCCTTCGCTGTGCTGAAAAGCTCATAGAGGAAAACGCTGCTGGCAGACAGAGCACGATCTGTTCGGACAGCCGAGCGACACTAGCTGCAATAGGGAAACCAGACATAAGATCAGAACTGGTTTGGGAATGCAAAAAGGCATTAAGCCAACTTGCAAAAAGAAATAAAGTGGCTCTCATATGGATCCCTGGTCACACAGGGATCAAGGGCAACGAAAAGGCGGATCAGTTGGCAAAGTTTGGCGCAGCGAACGAATCCGTAGGACCGGAAACGGTACTGGGAATAGCGTCTTGCAGTATCGGGATGGCCATTATAAACTGGATCCGAACAAAACACAGGGAATACTGGGAACAAACCGAGGGTTGCCGTCAGGCGAAATCCATCCTGGGGTATACCTATAGGATGGACAGAGCCAGGGAAATCCTGAGTTTACCCAAGAAAGACATAAGGACAGTGGTACGGATTCTGACAGGGCACAATCACTTGAACTACCATATGCACAAAATATAGCCCCACGACGGAGTGCAGGATGTGCGGCAGGGATGACGAAACATCCCTGCATGTATTATGTCAGTGCCCGGCATTAGCTAGGCTCAGGCAACAGACCCTCGGGGTCCATTTTATGGAGACAGAGGAAATTGAAACGCGATCGGTGGTCGACATACTGGGCTTCGTCAAGAGGTCTGGGGTCGACTGCTGAGAGTGTAGCAGTAAGGGTGTGGCACAATAGGCTTTATAGCTTGAACACCAGGGGAGTTCTACATGGATTTCCCGCCCGCATTAAACCTAACCTAATCTGAAACCCTAAAATCAATTCTGACCACAAGTAAAACTCATTCTTATTGCAACAAATTTTAGTTCTCATTTGTTGAATTAAGTTACACTTGCTTTATTTAACACGAGAAAAATCTTCACACTTATTTTGCAGAATACATTATGAAAGATTTTGTACTGAACAATCAATTATTATGATCAATTATTTTCTTATGAGGAGTCTGGATGTCCAAATTGCCAATACTCACGAAGCCTCGAAAGAATTCTTTCTATTCCATATAGTTGTTGACAGTAATTGTACCTTTTTCGTCCCTAACCATCCGGATGTTCCGACGTTCTGCTCTCTGCACCTTCTTGCGTTGGTTCTGTTGTCACTACTTAACCATTTCTGCATATTGTATTATTTTAGTGATCATTCTGCTCCACTTAAATTCTTACTCCTTAGCCACGTCCATATTCATGAAGTTTTAAAATGACATTATTAATTAATTAATTAAAAATTAGTTAAGAATAAATGACATTAATTAATTAATAATCCCAATAACTTTTCTGTATTCCGCGATTTGAATTCTAAATTTCACAGGTCGAGTAGACCTAAGCTACTTTGTGACAAAAAATGAGAGATAAAACCAAACATTCAACAATCATCACTGATGAGGTTTTTGTCTGTGCTGCGGCGAATGTGTCGCCGTAGTAGGGCTTGAGAAGTTACTTTTTAATAAAAAATTTCGAAACGTGAAATGCATGGAGGCTTGGTGGGTCTGGTTGCTTGGGTTTTAAAGACAGGAAAACATTCGAAGTGATAAACAAGAAACCCTCTTCTAATTTTTGAAGTTTGCTACAATGTTGAATTAGATATCCAATACCCTTCCTCAAACAAAGATGATTCAAACTAATATATTAGACCAAGATTTCGTAAACAATTAATATATTTTGGAATGGATCATCCTTTTGTCTGTATATCTTTCAACAGTTTCTCGCGCAAAATGATGACGGATTGCTATATGGTTGGTTCGTTCAGGAAAGACGGGATTCTTGGCCATTCGTCCAGCACTATGGTTGTAACTAAATAATTTCGTTAGCTGTGACTTACCAGTGACTTCTTCAAAAAACCCGTAGACATGGGAACAGTTTTCCATTTTCTTAAGACGCAACTGAAAGGACAATGTACGTATTAGAGAGCATATCCTGTGTAGGACCTTCTGTAATCAGTATTCCCTCCCCAATCAGCATCAGAAAAGTCAAGAAGAGCTTTTCCAGTTTTCTTAAATGAAAGATCAAGGTTTTTGCGATATGCAATCCTTAACATTTCTCTTTTCTCGTTCTCATTTTTTGGACACATTCGTTTTGAGAGTTTTATAGATTAATTAAGGGATGTAGAAATGGGCTTACGATCTTCCATATTGAATTTTCCGAGGATGTCTTGAGTGTAGTTCTTCAGGGTTATTTTTAAGTATTTTCTATTTCAATCTTAAGAGAGTTTTTTGTGACATTTATGATTAAAAATTTCTTTTCTTTCTTTATTTCTGGAAGATGGTTTATTGCTCTTGAATTTGTTTTATTTCCTTTTTGTGAATTCTGATACCAAGGTGGCTTCTGACGAATTTTCTTCGTGGTTGTTTCTTCGAGTGTCACATTTATCCTTCATCTTAGTTTTTGATGCTAGTGAGTTGGTAATATTTCACGTGACTCAATTGCAATTCTGAAAGGATTAGAAGTATCTGGTATACTTTGATGTAATAATATAGAAATCAACTCCTCGTGTATCTTTACATTTATATCTTCTCGCTTGTTCACAGTATCAAAGAAATTAGGAGGGTGATCATACATATCGTTCGAGGTACTAATTTTAGGATGAACTAATTTCTTTAAAAGCATTGGCTAACGTGCTGGTCTTTGGAACTCATAGACATTTTGTAATTTTGTTAATACTTCCCTTAAGGTTCTGCATCCTTGATGTGATTCAACTCAACTTGACTCATGATAAGAATAATATCTGACATTGCCTTCGAATCAGCGACATCCCAGGCAGTTGCTTCTGCTTCGACTGCAGGTTTGAACATTCTTCCCACAAAAATAGCCCCATACGTCATTTCGGATCATAAGTGCCCAGGCTTGAATTCCCTAGGTGTCAAAATTGTATTTTGTAAGATGTCCAATTTTCACAGAAGTATGACTCATGATTTCAACCCTTTTTTTGACTTAAAAATGTTACGACACGCAACATAAAAGTCTGTGCAGAGTCAAAATCGGTTTGAAAATGTAACTGGCTGAAGTTTTTACTTTTCGTAATTTTTTCCACTTTTCTCGCGCAAACTTGCACACTAAAAGTCTTCTGGGCCCATGATCTATCGGATAATTCACATTATGAATGAGATCGATTCATTGAAGTATTTGAATAAAGTGTATTTCATTATAGAATTATGTCACGTTGCTCGGTTTTCAAAGAAAGGAAAAACTTCATACTGATGAACGCGAAACAGACTTCTAGAGTCCGAAGTTTTTAACAATGTTGAATTTAAATATCCAACAAAAACCTATGAAATCCATTATAATCTTTGAAAATTATACACACCTCTTAAAATAAGCCGAAATAATTCAAAAGCCCTTCAATAAACATTAACATCAAATTATTCAATAAAGTTCTCTCAAAAAACCGTTCAAATACCCCCAACACGAGTTCAAAATCTTTGGAAATCGTACAAAAGTCTGAAAGTTCATCAAATTTTCGACCTCTGTAAATTCTTTAGAATCAGTTTGAATAACTTAACATCTTTAAAATCTTATGAATCTTCTGAAATAATTGTAGGTATTACAAAATCCCTGAAATCTTATGAAGTTTTTTGGAATCCCTTGCAATTTTCAAAAGTCCCACAAAATGTTGTGACATGCCTTGAGAGTTTTTTGAATATTAAAAAATAATTTTTATATGGGGTGTGTTCGCCCCTGAATGAATCTACCTTGGTTATAGTGGGTGTCTGCTTGCCTGCAGAATTCAGTTCTGAAGGATAGTAGCTTTTCTTTTTCTCATTAGATTTTGCCAGTACGCAGAACCGAGCAGATTTTCTTCTTCCGACATGGCCGTTCAATAAAATGATGAGTCTCGGAAGCTAAGACCGATTTAGATAACTATCTTATCCCCTCCCTTTTTGATAAATAGGAGGTTACTTCACTGCTGCGATAACCGTGTTATCGTGGTACCGCCAACAAGGCGCATTTATGTTATTTCGATTATTGTGTGGTGCGCCCACACTTGTAGTTCTTTACTAAAAGAAATTATCCACCTATAAACACTACCCGAATCGGGTAGTGTCACGCCTACCCCGAAAGGGAAATGGCTTAATGGTATGCATACATACATACAAAATTAAATTTTCTCTGAAAAAAGCGGCAGTCTTTTTACTCTTTAGATTATGTATACAAAAAACTTGACCAAATGGCTTATTTGTTTAGCCTTAGGTCATCACATCCAATTTATCGGTATTTTCCAGGGGCCTTGACTTCCGAATTCTAAAAAATTTGCAGGCCCATTGAAAACTAAAACATGATAATACATTGTGTATCGAGGGCGGAAAGAAGGCAAAATAGCCGTGCGCCCTTGAAACACACGATACTTTTTGTTCTACCCTCCTTGAAAACAAGCATATGAAGCAGATAGAGGAAGTTTGGTGTACTTGACAATGTTAGATTATAAGTAAAGGAAGAAATAGCGTACTTAGCAGAAGGGAGAATGTGAGGTCCAGCGATGCAATTTTGTTTAGAGATAAAAGTAATTTTCTCCATATTCTCAATTTCCTGCTTCTCTTTGGAATTATCACACATTGATTTTCTAACTGAATTTTCAACAATGATCTGAAATTGGTTACAGATGCCATGGTTACACGCATGCGCCAAGCTCGAAACCACTCGAAACTCATGTTCGATCAGCGCAGCGTGGTGCAGTGTACGACTGTACATGTAGCGGTCGTAAAATTTCATGTCAGCCCGGAGACGGAGTGCGCATGTGTGAACGTCACTAGACTGAAAGCAGCTACATTACGCCTTCTTCACGTGCATGTAATGGCGCGTTTTCAAGGGGGGTTGGACAAAACCTCATTTTCTATTATGCATCAATGATACTTACGTAAAATTTAGGTACTCTGACAAGATTGTCCAGATTTGACCGCAAGTTCCAAATACCTTCGTGTCGTTTTCTTCGAACATGAATATGTTTTTCTCCTGAAATTTGGATAGTCAATTTTAGACTTTAATGCTTCCTTATTAAAACCAATGTCCTTCATGTATGGACATTATGTAATAGAGAACTTCTTATCTTTCGATCTTTCGACCTTTGTTTGTATATTTCGGTAGTGGAAAAAATGTTTTCCAGTGGAATGTGTGTTATTTTTCCGGATGAAACATTTTGATATTTTTTGTATTAGCCGCATCTGAAGATGCGCTCCCTGTTCTTCTCAGTAATATGTAAAGTGACTTTTGAACTTGAGTCAAGTCACAGTGTGTGAAGTAGTTACTTTACACACAAGTGGTACATAATCGCGCATGCGATCTTTGGAAAAAAATCGGTTGCACTTTCGTGCAAAAGTGACACAGGCCAAGCGCTCCTGTTACAATTTTGGAGTAGCCTTCGACGTGAAACTTTCTTGGTCGGGTGTTGCAAAAAATATGTAGCGTGTGATACGCGTGTGCACTAGGAAGTGTGCACTACTTGGTGTGATTGCAGCACTTGCCTACACATTCTGAAAGAATCACACTCGTTGCAGTTGTATCATGAATAACTATTATTTTATCTACCTTCGCAGATAACATAGGCATTCTGCGCGGCCCCAAACTTCTCGCGATTGTACTTTACGGTAGAAAGAGTAGCCTAGAGGTAGGTAAGGGGCGTTAATTGCTCCATCTACCATGGCCGACATCCAGATCTTTCTTTCTTCTAGGATTGTGTATTCAATAGTTTTTTTCAATTATGTGATCTAATTAACGATACGAGTTAGTCCTTGCTCGGTGTAAATGCTTGATCCATCTTTGGACGAAACAGTAACCGTGATTCTCTTTCTGATAAGCCAAACATTTTTCCGTGTTTCGCTTGCATACACCCACGCGAACAGCTGCTAATTTTTACCAATTTCATATATCTGAGTTATGGATTATTACCTATTGCAAATATGAGTGGTCCTTCAGTACGGTTAGTCAGCATAGTTGTAGAATAGGAGTCAGATTTTTTACCTAAATTAAAAAAAGGGGTTAAACTCAAAATCGCATAAATACGTTACTTGAAGTTTCTTTCAGGAATCTGGATAGATATACTTTAGTACGTCCATTTCTTCAGTTTTGACCTTCTAACAATTCAAATCCAATGCCTCGAGTGCATAAGAATAATGATTGAGAAAAATTGATAACCTTTGAAAAGATCGCAACGCGCGTTGCGACCCAGATTATAACATATACAATAATGCATATTGATTAATATTCAATATTTCAAATGTTTTAAAGACAGTGAAACCGATATATAGAATATATTTAATTAATTTCATGCTCTCATCATAAAGGATGATGAATGAAGGTTTCAGGTCTATTTATTCAGATGGCAACGCCACGTTCTACCTAACTTCTTATCGAAATTTTTTGTTCTTTATTTGAGGTTTCGGTTGAAATAAGTGTTGTTCTTTAAGCAGGTTTTATATGCGCTATTTTGATGGTGATGAGATGATAATTTCTGTTTCATGAGTTCAGTATTTTCAAACAGCCAAAAGGCGCATACAATTCGAAAATATGATTTACTCCTTTAAAATAAAGAGGAACGGCTAGTTTACGGTATGCAATTTGAGAATATGATTAAGTAGAAAGAACGTTGATTTACTGTTGTCATTTTTGAAAGACCACAAAAAATGTGCTTCAGAGATTGTTCAGTTGAATTTTGAATTCGCTTAGAAGATGTGCCCATTAGTCAGCTTACAGATTGTTCATTTATTGACCCTTTCCCACTGAGAAGACCTTCATTACGGTACTTCTGTTCAGGCTCTGGTAGGTAAGATGGAATTTCTGGAGAAATCCGGGTGATCCGTGCTACTTTGAGCAATTTAATCTGTTTCACTTGCAGATTTACAGAGCTCCCTCATTCTCAACCATTTCTTTCAACCATTTTTCCCGGGCAGATTTTCCATCCCAAGCCAGTCCTACTTTCGTTGAATAATTGGCGGTAAACACAAGCAATGAAAGTTGTCTGCCCTTTAGTTACCGAAATTGACTTTGCGTACAAAACAGTGCTGCGAGGCTTAAATCACTATTTGTTGAGGTATGGCTGGCTGGCGGTAGAGAAAATTTTGACTGAGCACTGAGCCCCGTAATTTGATGATGCTCTAGGGTTACCTTCACGTTTAGGGTTTTTACTTATCCCGCGGTACGTTCTATAATCTCGACGTTTGATTTAGACCTACGAAGATGCACCTTTGCCTCTTTATGCGGCCATATGATCAAGGTTGATAAATATTGATTATGCGATTATTATCATAAGAATAATCCAAGTCATTAGCTTTGTTGTGGAATTAATTCTTTGATTGGTAACTATTGCTGCGCTGATCTTTTCCGTTGCTTGCGTAATGCTGAGATATTATGATGTAAGAGGCTCAATTAATAGAAGTAATTGAATTCAAGAATATATTGTGGATGTTTCATAGGACGTTGCAAGTAACAAATTCAGCCCTGGATATTGTTCATCATTCCTATGCTTGTTTCTTGGTTTGAATATCATGATTGTGATTCTAATGGTTTTGATTTTGACCTTAGATCTGGCCAGAGATCTGTCTCCTTTGGAGTATAGTCCGGGTAATATTCTGTTCCTCGAATGGAAGAGTTTTCTGATGTTCCGGCATCTTCTACTGACAACAATTTGTCAAACACCTAATCCGAATAGCCTGTGCTAGAAGTTGAGTCTACTGATGTGCAAGAGTTGAAACCAGTGACCCAGTGGAAAAGGAAGTTTCCTTTTTCGTTCTTATCCCAAAAGGAGATAAGCTTCGAGGGCTTCTTCAAGGCTACAAATCTCTGAATTGGAGGATACTGGATATGTTTTGACGATACCTTCATTTCAAAGAGTTTTCATGTTCTGGCTACTTTTGTGAAGAGGTGAGTCAATCATTATTTTTTTTCAGAAGGACTGTATGCTGAGAAATCTATCAACGAGATTTATAGAAAAGGCTAGGACTTCGAGGACAGAGCGAAAGACTGCAAAAGATTCTAAATGAATTGCACCTACTTCCAGGTCAGTGTCCGTACTAAAATTGTAAAATTAATGAAAAGGGCATATAAAAAACCGCCATTATTTGACTAATACTTCAAGCATACATTTTGCAACACGGCAAAATGTTAGCCACCATATTTTAGGTTAAGAATCTGCTCCGTTTCCGTCACGTGAGAGGACACTCCGAAACTATGATTTTATGTTAATTTTAGGAATTTAAGAGCTCATGCGTGTGGTATGTATTTTTGTGTATGATCTTGCCTCCGATTTATCAGAACCAAGTACAGCAAGGCATTTTGAAACTGCAAGTTGGTAGCATACCGCCCAACCGGGATCCATATCCGCCTCCTTTCCGCGCTGTCACAGATTCCTGCTCCTGACCTCCCACTTCGTTGGAGCCATCTGTGTACCAGATTTCCCCTTGAAGGAGGGGGTTACTATTTGCTTTCCACATATCCCTACTTTGGATGCAGACGCTGAATGTATTGGTAAAGTTAAAGCGTTTTGGTATTTTGTCTTGCCTTATATCTAAAATCGTCAGTGTGCTAATGTCTCTGATGAGCCTAGTGTGTCTAGTCCTCCAAGTAAATCTGTTTTCTTTTGCCAGGCGGGTAATTGCTTCAGCCGCCCCTGCAGTTATCGTTATATGTAGGAGTTCTTCACAGAGCATGAATCCTATCGCCACTTTGGGCTGGTTCCTCATTGCTCCCGTCACACTCCTACACTCTAGCGTTTGTATTCATCGCAGTCTCTCCTGCATCGTTTCAAGGTGCTTCGCCTAGTCCAGTTTGCTATCTAGGATTATTCCCAGATATTTAACCGAGTCTGAGATCGTCAGCCTCCCACAGCAGAAGATAGGTGCGTTGACTTTCGACAGTTTGTACTTTCTCATGAAAATGATAAGGCTGATCATTTCCGGATTTATCGAGAGCCCTGAGCTGTCGCACAGAGCTCTACGATACGCAGCACCGATCTTGTTAGACTAATCAACGTTTCCAGCTGCGCCCCGCTGATTAGGATTACAAAGACATCAGCGTATCCCTGGGTAAAATACCCTTCCTTATTGAGTCTACAAAAGAGGCCGTCCACTATAATGCACCACAGGAGGGGTGATAGGACACTCACCTGTGGGCACCCCCATAGTGCTATTCCCTTGAACAACGGTTTCCCTCTTTTGGCCTCGAGTCGCCTCCAGCGAATCATGCATCCTATCCAGCTTACTAGCTGGTCTGGCAAACCACACTTTAAAGCCTTTCGACCGATGACTTCTGTAGGGGTATTGCTGAAGGCGCCCTCTATATCTAAGGAGGTGCCCACAGCATACCCTCCCTGTACCAGCTGCTGCTCCAATTTCGCTGCGACATGATGGAGCGAACTTTCTACTGAGGAGCCTGCCTGGAAGGCGTGCTGCCCACTATGTACCGGAAAAGCTAAAAGCACCTCATCCCTGATACATCTCTCGACAAGCTTCTCTAGCATCTTGAGGATGAAGGACGTTAAGCTGATCGGCCGGAAATCTGTTGCAGAAGGGTAGCCATCTTTCTCAGGTTTGGAAATAAGGGTCACTCTGACATCCTTCCATGCCGAAGGCACGTGTTTGAGGGCAATGCTTTCCCTAAATACTATCGTCACTGGATGGACGACGAAATCCATGCCCTTTTGTAAAAGCGCTGGATAAACGACGTCAGCTTCTACTGACTTAAGGAGGCAAAGGAACCCAGACACCCATTCCACCTTCTTGATATTCACGACCTTGCTGGCGTAATCCCAATCGACCTTCTTCCTCTCTTGTCCCCAGCCTTCCACCTCTCGGTCGGTTCGAGTTCACTGAAAACCCGGGAAGTGGGCTTCCATCACGTGATTCAGTGTTGCTTCTCCGTCTTCAGCAAATTCACCATCATCGAGCCTTATAAGCCGAGTTGACCTTCTGGATTTTTGGCAAGCATCTTGTAGAGCTTCCCTGTGTCCGGAATGTTCTTTGATTCCTCACGAATCTACCTGTTTATAATTCTTTTATATTTATTGTATTCATACTGAGTCACATTATAGATGACCTCGTCTAAACGCAACTTAGTTCTGTTTGCCTTATTGCACAACGTTTTACACTTTTCACGGGATTTCTCCAGGTGGGTATTCCACCATTTTGCTCCTTTTCTAGTATAGTTCTATGTGTCACATCGAACAACTTAGACACAACAATCGCATCGATACCATTGACGTCTATGCATGATCTTCGTGTTTTTTCCGCGGCCCCGTATATATGGAGCCACATCTTCCCAAGTCACTAACCCTTTTGCTGTATAACCAGGGTTCTCAAATTAGGACAACGCCGCCTTGATCTCGATTAAAGCAAGCCTAATAGATACAGCGGTGCATCCTTCAATGAGAGTCAATGTGGGTAATTTCAACATGAAATTCCACAAATCGACTCAGACGTAGATAGAAAAATAAACTTCAAACACAGCAAACAGGATAGACCGCGAAGAAGTAACATTGGTTACAAAAACATTCGTACTCGCGATCATTCCTCGGATTGGGATACAGTTTCTAATAATAGCTGTTAGCTATGCCGGTACTGTTGGGAGAAATACCTTCGAAGTGGTTCAAAAACCACGAAAAGGAGTTCTAAAGCTGGTGTAAGTTATAAAAAAAATTCAAGTCTCATTTCGGCGAGGACGACTGTGGAAAAAAGGGTTAAGAAGCGATTACAGGCGAGCACACAGGCGATGACTACGTGAGCAACATCCAAAGCCTGATAAATTTGCTCTAAGGTGAAGTTCCTATAGTCGACCAGTTAGACAGGGTCTATAGAGGTTTACGACCGGACTATCACAAGGTCATCCGTCGCTCGGCGTACAAATCTTTTAGGAAACTTTCTCGCCTCAGAAGAAGCTGGGTCAAATAATGGTACCTATACATTAGAGAATACAAGGCCCCATCTACTCCGGAAAATCCCTTCCTGAAAGAATTCACATATAGACCACACTCAACTCCTAAAAGTAACAAGCAATCATCGTCCTCAGCGTTGAAATAGGAGGTAGATGAGTCCTCAGCAATTAGCACCGAGGGAAAGCAGGGATCTAACAACCGTGGAAAGAGAAACAACCGGGCTAGCGATAGGCAGCAAACCCCCTAGGATGATTTGAAAAATGGGGAAGGTCAGCAGAATCATAAAACTTCTGCTGAAGACCGGTAGGGACCAGAATAAAGAAATTTTCCCTAATTGTAACAAACCAGGACACTATAGAAAAAGTTGTACAGCACCTAGGAGACTCCGATGCTAAAAATTAAAACGGTAAGCTTCGCCACTAGGGATTGCTCAAAGTTTTAAGAAAATTTCAGATAGTAGCAGGACGCACAGTTCTTGCTGCCTCTCAGTCACCACAGGCCGTGACTAAAACTTCGGCTAACCCCACTAGACGTAAATCTAGTCTCTGACACAATTCATTTGATTTTATTGAATGTAGCGGCATTGATATACCCGAAGATCTTCCGGATGCTGGACCCTATCCCAGACTAATGTAAGGGCCGATTAGAAAGCCGCACTGAATAGGTATCGAGACATCATCGGACAACGATAGAGTTGCGAGTGGCAATGTTCCTATTGGAATTGTAATAGAGGCTCAAATCCATGGTCAAGTCAGAGTGAACCCCGCCCTCCTATGGAAAATTTAGACTCAATGAGGGGAATAGAAGACAGTATCACGGAAGCGGAACTAATAAGCGAAATAGTGGAGTCTACACAATTACTGCTGCTTCACCTATGTATGTGAAATTCTTCAGGAGGCTTTAAATTCTAATAAAGGTTCTAATAGAGGTTTGATTTCTCCTGGCGTATATTGGGCCGTCCGAGTATTCCATCCACGGCAATGGGGAAATTGGTTCGCATAAAAGGAAATTGCACTGTGTTTAATTCAGGTATGTCTAGAATTATTAAGGCATGCTCAGTTTTGAGATCACTGAGTCCGTAAACTATTAACCGTCGAGAAATTCGACCTTGATCTGGCGCTGTTGGTTCTCCTGACTTGAAAATACGTCGTTTTTCTGAGTAGGTTCAAAGTTTAAATTTGGCTAGCTGGTGCCTAAAAAATAATTACTAATGTAATTGCCTGTAGGATATCTATGGTGAGCATTCGAATCGTCTTTAGTGCGACTTTCATGTGATTTTCTACCTACTTGAGGGTTTTTATGGGTGCATGAGTAGATGGTCTTGATTTCCATTTGTGCATTACATACGGGGTAAAATTTGCCAAGCGTCCCCGCCTATACTATACCTTTCCTTTATACCCTCTCCGGAATCGACTATCATTTTGAACAAGTATTTGTCATATCCACAGTATGACATTTTCCCCAACAGGAAGATCGCCAAGAGAAAAAGGTCCATCAACTCAGCGCCGCACCCAAGGCAAAATGAAGAATGGAATACGCCATATTTTTTAGCTTTTTCTTTGCAAATTTTATGCTAAAAGAACATTTTTTTTGCTCTCCACACTTCCGAGATAAGGGTGGCGGCGCTAGCACGACGTCCACTCAGCGCCGCCACATATAAAAAAGCACTAAATATTATTATAATCAAATAAACGATGAGGGTAGATTTTTTTGCTTTTTCTTTGCTCTCCGAAAAAATATAATACGTGTTCCAGAAAACTACCCCTAATGAATACATACCTACCCCTTGTGACAAAAAATGTTCTAAAAGTGTCAAAACAACCTTGAATGACGTAAAGATGATTCAGAACACTGCATCAATTTTTTTACACTTGACAATTTACCCCTCTTATCATTTTTTCCAAAAACTACCCTTCACGTGAATTTATGTAGCGGAACTTACATATACTCATAAAACGCATAAAAAACAATGATATTCATAAAACACAGTTGGCGGTAATTCTTCGCTCTTTTTCTGCTCTCCGATGACATATAATACTTGTTCCAAAAAACTACCCCTAAGTCATACATACCTATCCCTCGTGACCAAGAATGTTGTAAAAGTGTAAAAAAAACCTCGAATGACGTAAAGATGATTCAGAACTGTACATCAATTATTTAACACTTGAAAATTTACCCCTCTTATAATTTTCTCAAAAACTACGTTTCCACGTAAATTTATGTAGCGCAAATTACATATACTTATTGAACGCGTAAAAAATAATAATATTCAGAAAACACAGCGGAGACATTTGGTCTTTTTTGCTCTGCGATGGCCCACATAAGATGTCATGAAAAACTACCCCTGACTGAAACATATCAACATCTCGTAACTGAAAATTTCCTGAAAATATAAAAGCAAGATCAAACAATATAAAGATGAAATAACAAATATACAAAACAATTGTAGATGCAGCAGATCCAAAACTGTTTTTCCTTTCTTCGACCGTTTTAATTTTCAAGAAGTATTTCAGCTGATTTCAGCAAATATGTGCGGTCTTACGGTCAATTATAAAGTCAAAAAATAAAATCATCCGAAATAACATGTATAAAACATTTATTTCTTTAGAAATTCTCAACGTTTCGACCAACACTGCGGGTCTTTTTCAAGAGTCGATACACATATCTGAGTCATAGAGTAATGTAATTTTTTTATATAACAAAATCGTCATTAAAAAATGTTCAAAAAGAATAAAGAGAATAAAAATTTCTTCTAATTGAAGCCTCAAGAATATTGGAAAGGCTCCAATAATTTTTGAAAGTGTCACATAATTGAAACGATGTTTACAGACGGACGATACAAAACTGACTGAGTAAGACCGAACATATTTGCTGAAATCAGCTGAAATACTTCTTGAAATATAAAGATGATTCATACCTTTAAATTGACTAATTCCTTGTTGGAGATTTATGTATTCTATAATTTACCGAGTAAGTATTAACTAACGAATGAGTCGAATTAAATTAAATTAACAAATAACTGTAAAGTCCACTGAAGTTTAAGTGCCCTAAAAATACTTTTCCCTGCCAGTGTTTACATTATTACAGGTAAGAATTTTTCATATACTATTCAAATGATAAAACTATCGTTAATTATCATATTGAAGTGGAAACGGAATTTAAACTCCACTGAGCTTACTAGAGAGATCGAAGGCAGATACTTTTTTCAGATATAAGCTTTTCATAGCAAGGAGTTATGTCTTGAACACAAGGCATAACGCTCGCAAGTTTCAGCGCGCCGAGGCGCGCACCTGTTACATCTCGCGCTCCGCGCTCAATGCTATGTTTATCTAGAGCTTCACGCTCGATTATGTGTTCACCTCGAGTTACGCGCTCGGACACATTTGCCTGACGCTTTAAGCTTGGTTCCTCTAGGTTTTCGCACTTCGTGTGCTCGCTATTCCGTGCTTCGCGGGCTAATACTCTCTTAGTGAGCTTCATCATTATGACCTGCTTTTGGTTTAATCCGTCAGTTTTACATAAAAAGAAGAACAAATTTACTTAAAGTTCTATCGACCTTAAGGAACACATTCTCATCAAGACACTCGCGCTTCGCGCTCGATATTTCCTTTGAAAATCATGTAAACTTCGCGCTCCACGCTCGTTTCTGTTCATCGTAGAATAGAAAGCCAAAAGTTTGAGCGCGCTTGCGGCGCGAGATTTGGTCGTCGTGCTTCAGGTCCATCAAGCTAGCACCTCCACAATCGAAATTCCCAAATTTTTTGGTATCAGAATTTTGGGCTTTTTTGGGCTTTTTCTGGGCTTTTTTTGGGCTGTATTGCCGATTTTTGAGCTCCACTACTTTTTTCGAAAATTCAAATTTTGTGTGGAGGTGCTGGATTGAATCAAGCCAGCACCTCCACTACATAAAAACTTGAAAAAATTAAAAATCAAAGACGACAGAATTTTGGGCTTTTTTTGGGCTTTTAAACGCGCCAAAAACCAATTTCCAAAAACAACCTCTGGCGGAAATAAAACTACACAGCTTTTTTCCGTTTTTTCGAATGGTTTTTCGAATTTTTTTTCTGTGCATTTGAGAGCCCAAAATAAGCCCAAAATTTTGGTGTACTTTGTTTGTTCCTAGTTTGTTTTTTTATATAGGGGGTTTGTTTTTGGATATTGGTTTTTGGCGCGTTTAAGAGCTCAAAAAAAGCTCAAAATTCTGTCGTCTTTGATTTTTAATTTTTTCAAATTTTTATGTAGTGGAGGTGCTGGCTTGATTCAAGCCAGCACCTTCACACAAAATTAGAATTTTCAAAAAAAGGAGTGGAGCCCAAAAATCGGCAATACAGCCCAAAAAAAGCCCAAAATTCTGATACCAACAAATTTGGGAATTTCGATTGCGGAGTTGCCAGCTTGATGGACCTTCGTGCTTTGCAACGACTATATGTTATTGATGAAATTTAAAAGTTGCAGAGCAATCTAGAGTGAGGGGCTCCGAGGGCCTCTTCAATAAAACACCATTTACTCATTATCGAAATCACAAGTATTTTTTCTATCAAACTATACTTTAATTAACTTTCAAACTATCAATTAACAACTCTCAACGTGCGTGCACTATGGCGGCGTGACGAGAACTGAGGAATCCTCAGACAAAGGACTAGAGGAGAGTAGAAAAGGCGCGAACAGGGCGGAAAACGGGCGCCCCCTCCCCTCTCTCATATCTCTTGCAGCTGACCGGTGTAGTAGATTAACGAGGGCTGATGAGTATAACTTGACACTCCCTCCCTCATCAGCATCGAGTCTTTTTCAATATTAGAACGCAGTATCGTATTTCCAACTAGTTGTAGTCATCTATCCAGATTTACTTAGTTCCTTCAGTAACAAACAAACAGAATTAATGTATCCAATTTAATATAAATCAATATTCATGTCCAGCTTTATTTCAAGTTTAATAATTGTTTCATTAGTTTAGTATGTACTTCAAAAGATAAGGGCTTAGTGAAAATATCAGCTATCTGATTTTTAGATGAGATCCATTTTAACTTAACCAAACCCACGGCAACGCACTCCCGAACATAGTGTTCCCTAACATCAATCATGTGTCTTAATTTACTACTGGTATTCATCTGAGCACTGGCACATGCAGCTTTATTATCACACCAGAGTATCACGGGCAGCATCGAGACATCTAGGATTTCTGAAGCAGTAATGTGTAAAGCTACTAATTCTTTGCATGCTTCACTGGTTGCCGCATATTCCGCTTGACATGTAGATAAGGCCACGTAGTTTTGTTTGTGAGTTTTCCATGCCACAGTATCTCCGAAAAGTTGTATCACAAATCCGCTGGTGGTGATTGAGTTTTTGCAGTCCGCAAAACTTGCATCTGAAAAAGATCTTAATCCATCCAACTTTCCTTCTAATTTTATACCAACTTGTTTAGTGTAAATAAGATATCTCATCACTCTCTTGATCATTCTCCACTCGTTATCCGTGGGATTGATCTGATGTCTGCTCAGCACATTCACAGCATACGAAATGTCTGGCCGGAGAGTGTTTGCCAGATAGAGTAATGAGCCTATAATTTCTCTGTATGGGGTATTGCTTTTAGTAACTGTTTCTTCGAGCTTTTTATGGTTAAAATTTTCTTCCCGTTGTTTCCTTTCTTGGTTTGAGACTTGCCTGGTAACCATGGGTGATCTCTGAGGATACATCTTATCGTAACCAAACCTTTTTAACATTTTGTCGATGTATTTTTCAAGTGTAAGTGTCATTGTTTGGTTCGCTCGGTCTCTATAGATTTCAATTCCCAAGAAACTTTTAGGTTCTCCTAAGTCACTCATTTCAAATTCCAACGTTAGGTTGGTTTTGATCTTGTCGAGTTTTTCACTATCATTACTAGCCAGCAGCATATCGTCCACGTAGAGCAGAAGAATCAGAAACCTTTTTGAATCTTTCCAGAGAAATAAGCATGGTTCATTACTGTGTGGTTTCAGACCAAGTTTCCGAGCTGCGTCTGCGAAACGTTCGTACCATATCTTCGAACTGATTTTCAATCCATATAAAGCTCGCTGTAGTCTGCATACCTTTTCTTTCCTGTCTCTATTCGAGCATTTGACTCCTTCTGGTATTTCCATGTAGATTTCGTGATCAATTTTTCCATTCAAGAATGCAGTTTTGACATCAAGTTGACATGCTTCTAAATTGAGTTTGTTGATGATAGCAAGAACTGATCTTGTTACCTGCATACGTGACACTGGAGCATATGTTTCATTTATCTCATGATAGTTTCTATCTTGAAAGCCTCGACTAACCAACCTAGCTTTAAATTTGATATCTCCGTTTGTATCAGTTTTCTTCCTGAGAACCCACCTAGAGTTGATTATATTAGGTTTCTCCTTACCTAGGTTTATTGTGGGTCTATTTACCAATGTCCATACTTGATTTGTGTTCATGGAATTCAGCTCGTCCTCTGTTGCTTCTTTCCATTGTCGTCTTTCTGTTATCTGCATGGCTTCTTGGTAGGAGTTCCATTCCTTTTGGACAACAGCTACGAACGCACAGATTTCCTCTTCCTCTAGCATGTTGAGGTTTGATTCAATCTGGTCCTCCTCTGCGTTCTTTTCTTCAACACGAGCTTTCTTTTTCGGTCGTCCTCTTTTTCGTTTTTGTGCTCCCTTCGTTTCGTTTGAATTTTGGCTTCTCAACTTATCATCGATCTGAATCTCTGCTCCTTTTGTTTTCAAAGAAGTTGTTTCAGTTTGTGTCTCAGCACTTCCGTCAAACTTAAAAAACCAATCAGCTTGGTTTGCTTCTTCGAGAGGATTATGCCAGTCCTTGATGCTTTTCTTGTTGTATTTATCTCCAAATACTGCCTTTTCGTTAAACCTTACATCTCTGCTTTCATAGTATTTGCCTTCTTCAGGTTTCAGGAACAAAAAACCAGTTGGAGTGTAGCCTATGAGGATTACTCTGATTCCTGTCTGGTCAAACTTAGGACCAGTTTTCCTTGGTTTTCTTATGTAGGCAATACAGCCAAATCTTCTTAACTGTTCCACATTTATTTTATAATTGGGTTTGAACTCCAGCAAAGGTGGAATCATAACATCCGAGCTGTGAGGTGTTCGATTATACATGAACAATGCTGCACTGAGAGCTAGGTCCCACATGTTCAGTGGCAATCTTGTATCGTAAATTAAAGCTCTAACCCTCTTTTGCATCGTCTGATTGAATCTCTCTGCAACACCGTTGTGTTGTGGAGTGTCAGGGTTTGCTAACTGCAATTCAGCTCCATACTTTTGTAGAACTTCTAAGGTACTACCTCCAGTAAACTCTGTTCCTTGGTCACATCGTAGATAGCAGAATTTCTCATCTGTGCCCAGTATATTCCTTGCACTCGATATAAAGGAATCTAGACATTTTCCTGTCTCATCTTTATGTTTCATTGGATAAGCTAGAGATAGTCTCGAGAAATCATCGACAAAAGCATATATAAATCTGTATTTCTTAGGATGTGAAGTAGGACTAATAGGGCCCATAGTATCAGCATGTATAATCTGTAGAGGTTTACTTGCTCTATCTCGAATTTTATTGAATGGGAGTCTATTAAACTTTGATACTATTCATACTTCACAATCGAGGATTTTCTCATCGAACTTAACTTCCTTCAAACCTTTGACATTTGGATTTTGTTTTTGAAACTCTTTCAAGTATTTGAGTGAAGCGTGTCCCAATCGAGCATGCCAGAATAAGGCTTTATTTTCAGAATATATTTTTGACAAGTCGTTAATTTCCAGATTACTGTCTATCTGAATATCATTCTCAACTTCCATTTTGTCATTAAAAGGTCTGTCGCAAAGTGTCACTTCAAAGCTTGGAAGTCGCGAGTTTGATAGACCATCGTTTGACTTGATTGTTTCTGTATCATTTCGTCCAGCTATTCCATCATTATTTTTCTCTAATTGATTGTCCTTTTCTAACTTGTTAGATTCGTCAGTCTGTTTTTGTTCATCAATAATTTTTAGGTTCTCAGTCATTTTCTTTGTTGTATTTCTTGTCATATATCTCGGTTCTTTTGTTGCGACATATGCTACAAAGTTTCTTTTATTATAATTGTTTCCATCCACTTCGAACTCTACTACCCAGTAGGGTTTTTTATAAATGCCAGATATGAAAACTTCCTTAGAAACGGGGTCAAAGATATTACTTTTTTGGTTGTCTAAATAAATTCCAAGTCCCTGATCTACAAATTTACGCAAAGATAACAAGTTTTCGGAAAGGGATTCTGCACATATTACATTATCTAATGTTACTTGTTTTCCCAAATTTTTTGAGTTTAAAACTACTTGTCCCACTCCCTCCGATTCAATTGTCGCTGATTCATCTTCATTTGCACACCCAATCCTAATTTGTTTGGACTCGTCAAGTTTACTAAAGATCAGTTTAGAATAGGACATGTGCTCTGTTGCTCCAGAGTCTGCCAAAAATTTAGTCAACTTGTTACAATTTGAGATCTTATCCGAGCTATCTATCTTTTCTATACTAGCTATTTGTGCATTATACTTACCAGGGTTTCCTGGTTTTTCCTTATTAGAGTTGTTAGTAGGCTTAGAATTTCCTCTGAAGTTTCCTCTTCCTCTTCCATATCCACGTCCACGGCCTCGGCCTCTGTCAGTTTTGGGCCATTTGTTTTCATGATCGTTTTGAGGGGGAGGACCTTTTCGTTTGAGAAATCCATTACCACGACCATGCCAGTTACCCCTAGATCCAGAGTTGTTAATTCCATACCTATCAGACTCATTTCGTTCAGGGCAATTTTTGCTGAGGTGACCTGCATACTGTCTGCAGTTATAGCACATCTGTCCATTTCTGGTACAGTCCTTCGCATAATGACCCTTATTACCGCAATGGAAACATAGTTCACCAGGGCGAGTGACAGCATGGTTTGCAGCGACTGGGTTTCTTTCATGTCGAGCTGAGTTTCCCTCTTGTCGAGCTGTGTTTCTCTCTTGTTGAGCTAGTTCATTCGCAGCTTCCTGTTGAATGATATATGTTTTTAGCTGATCTATATTTAGAACATTACCCGTGGAGTTTTTAACCAGAAAATCAGTTCTACTTATTTCAGGCACGTTAGTAGCTATGGCATCAAAGAATGCATCTCTAACCTCTATTTCAGTTAGATTCGGCACACTATTCAAACTATTGTATTGTCTAACTATTTCGTCAAATCTGTCCCAGAATTTAGAGGCTTTTTCATGTTTAGGATTGTATTTAATCGTATGCAGCTTCTTACAAACTGAGCTTGTGGTGATATTTAATTCGCTTGATTTCAGTTCTTTGACTTTGCTTAGGAACTCTACAGGGTCTCTGATATGGATCATTTTTGCATGATAGGATTCATCGATTCTATTTATCAAGACATTTCTAACTAAAAGTTTGTCCCTTTCTAATTTTTGAATGTCAATTTCATTAACTTGTATGGGCAACAATACATAATATAAGTTGAGAACCTTCAATTCGGATTCTAAATGATCCATAAACGTTTTTAGACTCATTTTGTCAGTTAACTTATAGTCTTGTTTAATAGAGCTTTGTAACATCTGAGTTATAGTTAACTCATTTCTCTGTTCATTCGAGCTAGTCTTTCCCAAACGAGCTACAGTAGTTTCCAGATTAGCTATTCTATTTGCAAATGCTCTTCTGTTAGCAACATCGATCTCAACCTGCGTATCAATGAAACTGCCCAGATGTCCATCACCAGCAAGTTGACTCTCCTTATACTGGTTCAGTAGAACCTTAGCTTTTTCCAACTCTTTAGTCATATCAGCCAGTTTTTGCTTCATTGTATCAGTTTCCATTTTTTGTGCTGTATTAATCAAGTCCTCATTATTATTGGCATCAACATTTGTTTGAGTCTTTATCAGGGTTTGTTTACTCAAACATTTCAAATTGTAATTGTTAATTTTGCTTAGATCGAAATTTGGTTTTTCAATTTTCCTAACAATAGGAGTACTCGTATTTTGAATTGATTGCAAGTCTTTCAATCTGTTCAGCTCCACTTTCATTTCTGTGACACTAGACATGATATTGTCAAGATAGACTTCAGCATCGTTATCATGGTTTTCTAACGAGCTGTATTTTCCAACCAACTGAGTAGCATAATTTGCAGCATTTCCTTCGAGCTTATCATTTTGCCTTTGAGGTACAATTTCCCCAGGCTGAGCAAACTTTGGGGAACTTGTACTGGCGTGGTGATATTCGCCATCGACGTTGACTGCTGCCATCAGAACAGCTTCTCTGGTCTCAGGACTAAAGATTCCATGTCTGAATGAAAAGAAAAATTAAAAGCACAAGTCTGAATTAGTGAGAACCGCACAGCAAGTTAACAATAATTCAGTGATTCATCATTCAGGCACACTAGAACACATAGTGCATCTTATGACAAACTGTACTCAAGAAAACAAGCATTATTACATATATATATATATATATATATATATATA
>CAKNXH010058896.1:40029-73930 GCA_932178445.1 Andricus quercusramuli
GGGGGGGGGGTGGAACAGCCACCCTTGTCGTTGCACAAAATAACACTCGAACGCACTCAACACTGACACCACAAACACCACCGTTCACGTTGAGCTCTCACGCTCGTCTGACGAGAGATTTTGTTAAGAACAAAATTCTGACCCTGCAGTAATTTTCCTAGTCGACCGCGTGTGTTTATAAACCTAAAGTTTATAAACATACCTGCTCGAACAATAGGCGCGTCGATGGCACAATAAAACCGATACCGCTCGAACAGGAGGACAAAAGTCCCCTTAACACATTATACATTAATTTTTAGTACAGATTTTATTTCGATCGAACAATTTCCGAGGAGCAAAAAATTCGGAAATGTATTGTTCGGGTAGCAAAATAATCAATTACTTCAAATTTGAGCAGCAAACAAATTTAGTACTTTAATTTCGAGGAGCGAAATAATCGGGAATCTAATAATCGGTAGAAAAACAATCTAGAACTTGGAAGGCAAGTAGCAAAAAATCCGACACTTTACTTCCGAGGAGCAAAAAAATCGGGGATCTATTATTCGAGAAGGTGAGTAATCTGTAATTCTCGGAATTTGAACTCCGTTTCAACTTTGAAATAAGAACTAACGATAGTTTTATCGTTTGAATAAATATTTGCAGCTAAATATAGTATATAAAATTTTTATACCCGTAATGATGTGCACATTGGTGATAAAAAGTATTGTCTAAGGCAGTTAAACTTAAGAAGATTGTAAATTTATTTTTTAATCTAATAAAATGCAACTCTAACGTGAATATATACTTACGGGGTAAATTATAGAAGGGGTGAATGTTTAAGTGTTAAGTGTTCAATTTAGAGTTCTGAATCCTCTTTACGTCGTTTAAGGTTGTTTTTACACTTTTAGAACGTTTTTCGTCATGAGGGGTAGGTATGTATGACTAAGAGGTAATTTTTTGGGACACGTATTATATGTCATCGGGGAGTATAAAAAGAGCAAGAAATTCCCGCCAACTGTGTTTTATGAATACTATTGTTTTTGATGCGTTTAGTAAGTATATGTAAGTTCCGCTACATTTTACGTGGAAGGGTAGTTTTTGAGACAATTCATAAAAGGGGTAAATTTTCAAGGGTTGAATAATTAATTCGAAGTTCTGAATCATCTTTACGTTACTCAGGGTTGTTTTAGAACTTTAGAACTTTCAGAACATTGTTGGTCACGAGGGGTAGATATGTATGACTTAGGGGTAGTCTTTTGGGGCACCTATTATATGTTATTGCAGAGCAGAAAAAAAGCAAGAAATTCCCGCCAACTGTGTTTCATGAATATTTTGCTTTTTAATACGTTTTATAAGTATATATAAGTTCCGCTAGTTAAATTTGAGTGGAAGGGTAGTTTTTGGGAAAAATTATGAAAGGGGTACATTTTCGAATGTAAAATAATTAATTTAGAGTTCTGAATAATTTTTACGTTGTTTGATATTGTTTTTACGCTTTCAGAAGATTTTTGGTCACGATGGGTAGGTATGTATGACTTAGGGGTCGTTTTTTGGCACACGTGTTATATGTTTTTGGAGAGCAAAAAAAAGCAAAAAAATATACCCTAATAGTTTATTTCATTATAATAATTTTTAGTCTGTTTTCGTAGGTGGCGGCGCTGAGTGGACGTCGTGCTAGCGCCGCTGCCCTTATCTTGGAAGTGTGAAGAGCAAAAAAAAATTTTTTTGAGCATAAAATTTGCAAAAAAAAAGCAAAAAAATATGGCGTTTTTCATTTTTTATTTTGCCTTGGGTGCGGCGCTGAGTTGATGGACCTAAGAGAAAAGCAAAGTCAACTGACAGTGAATGTGTCACTTTAAAAGGTGAGAGGACTCACATCAAAAAGCAACCCAAATTGTTTGAGAGAAGAAGATGATAACACCAAAAAACACCCCAAAATGTGAGAGGCAAGAGCATTCACCATTAAAGCATCTCCAAGTTTAACAGGCGAGAAGAACCATACATCAGAATCATTTATTATTTCATTATTAACTACGGTTTTCCTACAGTGAAATAGTTCACATTTTTGTTACGGAGGTTCACGTAAAATAAAATGCACCACAGATTTATGTGATGGCACTGTTCTGTAACAGTTGTTCTGGAACAAACTGATCACAGACGATATATAACATTTGTTCCAAACTCGTACTAGAACTGTACCGTAACGGTCTTATTTTGACGCTCTAGAAATCTTACAGAACTGTTATTAATGAAGTTTTCTTAAACTAACCAATCACGTGCGTTATAAAAAAATTGTTCTAACTTTTTTCTGAGAACTGTGTCGTCGGTAGAGGGTTAAAAGCACGTTCTATAGAACAATATCACAATTTACTTCTTTCAATTAACAATTACATCAAGTACTTCTATATTTTATAACAGTAGGATGATCCTTAATGGGTGGAATTTGGTGTTTAGTAACGTGAAAGTATCAGCGTGAATTCGACTGAGCAGCACTATAATTCTTCCGCAAAAAGGCAACTTGTCCAACCCAGAGAATTGCAGGTCAATAATTTGCTTGAGCACACTGTATGAGTTCTTTACAGTTGGCCTAGGCAACAGGATTGTTCGACGAATTGAGTCTGTGTGGTGAGAGATCCGTCACGTATCGGGCGGGCAGAGTGATTCAAAACAGTTGGCCGTTACCAATCCGAATCCCTTTAAAAAATTTCCTTCAAATTATTAGGACTTTTTTTATTAGGAATTAGATTCTAGAGTGAAATCCAAGAATGTTGTCCGTTTTGGCGTATCTTATTCTGTTCACGAAATACATTATATTCATTTCAATTTCAAACTCATAAGAAAAATTTAGATATCTGAAGTTATAGAAAACTGTAGATTCCGAATTTCTAACTTTCGCAGAGGTGATTTCAAAAGGACCCCGCACCAAATGCATTGAAAAAAGGTCTCGGTGGATCAATCTAAATTTTGGATATGTTGTAGAACATGACTTCCCTGATAAAAAGTTCTTATGCCAAAAAGTCAAAAAATGGACAATTTTTCGTCCGTATCACCCGAATGGTCATAATAAATGCCG
Organism: Andricus quercusramuli; assembly: GCA_932178445.1. NCBI lineage: Eukaryota > Metazoa > Arthropoda > Insecta > Hymenoptera > Cynipidae > Andricus > Andricus quercusramuli. The sequence continues at coordinate 43,082 of CAKNXH010058896.1, forward strand.
TTTGGGAGAATCGCTGCATAAACTGCGGGACTTTGGTGCCAAATTGATATATCATGCCGAAAACACTGACCTTCCGCTATTTTGTAGTTTATGACCCCTGTTCGAAGTGTTTATGACTCAGGGTCAAAAAATGACCAAGTTTTCGTCCTTAACTAGTCAAAAGTCAACGTTAAATATATTTCCTTCTACGCGACCTCCGTTAAAAGGACTTGATGGCCCAATGTAAAAAAGTGGACAGTTTTTCGTCCCTATCGCGTCAAAGGTCGTGTTAAGTGCCCTTTAAGAGAACCGCTGCAGAAGCTGCGGGACCTTGGTGCCATACAGATATATCATGCCAAGAAAACTGACCTTCCGCTATTTTGTAGCTTATGACCCCTGTTAGAAGTGTTTATGACTCAGGGTCAAAAAATTACCTTTTGACCAGGGTCAAAAATGTCCTCAACTAGTCAAAAGTCGACGTTAAATATATTTCCTTCTACAAGACCTCCGTTAAAAGGACTTGATGGCCCAAAGTAAAAAAGTGGACAGTTTTTCGTCCCTATCGCGTTAAAGGTCGTGTGAGATGCCCTTTACGAGAATCGCTGGAGAAACTGCGGAAAGGCCAGTGTTCTGGGCATGATATATCAATATGGCTCCAAAGAGTCGCGCAGTTTCTGCAGCGATTCTCCTAAAGAGCTTTCAACACGATCTTTGACACGATAGGACATAAAACTGTCCACTTTTTGACTTCGGGCCATCCAGTCCTTTTAACGGAGGTCACCTACAAGGAAATATAATTAAAGACGACTTTTGACTAGTTAAGGACGAAAACTTGGTCATTTTTGACCCTGAGTCATAAACACTTCTAACAGGGGTCATAAACTACAAAATAGCGGAAGGTCAGTGTTCTTGGTATGATATATCATACTCTTGAATCTCCTTACATTTATCATAATCCTCTGGAAACCTGTAAAAATATCTCGTTAATTCAGTAGAATTCTCTTCAATTATGTAGAATCCTCTTGAATTGTGTATAATTCTTTTACATTCAGTAGAGTTCTCCTATGTTTGGTAGAAATTCTCTTGAGTTTCGTCAAATTATCCTGTTTTCTTTCAAATTCAGCTGAATATTCTGGAAATCAGCAAAATTCTTCCGCATTTAAAAGAATTCTCTAGAGTCAGGCAGAATTCCCTTGAATTAATCATAGATCTTCGGAATTCTGTATAAATATCTCATGAATACCGTAGAATTCTCTTTATTTATGCATTCTCTTAAAATCTGTATAATTCTCTTGAAGTCCGTAGAATTCTCCTCAATTCAGTAGAATTCTCTTACGTTTGGCAAAATTCTCTTGAATTTAGTAGAATTCTCTTGAGTTCAACAGAATTCTCGTGCAATCTGTAGAATTATTTTGAATTGAGTAGAACTCTCTTGATTTCCATAAAATTATCTTAAATTCTGTGAAAGACTCTTGTATTCTGTAGAATTATCTTGAATTCTGAAAAATCCTCTTAAGGGTGGACAGTTTAAATTTATCATTTTTTAGCAGTTTAAGTTGAAGGAAGCTCAGACGGGGTTCGATGAAAGTACTAGGGGTGCTTTTTGATGCTGTATAATATTATTGTAGGAACTAAGGTATCTGCTAGAGCCATGGAAAGGTGTCTGAAGTAACAATTTTTAGTTTGGAATTATTTTTGCTGCTTTAGTTAGATGCTACTTAGACGGCGCTTGTTCAATGTACTTAGGGTGGTTTTTTGGGCTGTCTAATATTATTTGGGGGAAGAAGATATCAACAAGGGTCTTGAAAAAGTGTATGCGGTTACTATTTTTAAATTGAAATTTTTTTGGCTGCTTAAGTCGAAGGTAACTAAGACGGGGTTTGTTAAATATACTAGGAGTCGTTTTGTCTTGAGTTGCTAAATACTATAGTAGGGATGGATATACCTAAAAAAGTCTTGGAAAAGTGTGTACGGTGATTATTTATAATTAAACAGTTTTGTGACTACTTTAGCCGAAGTCAATTGCGACTAGGTTCGCTAAATGTACTAAAGGTCTCTTAGGTGACTATTTTTAATTTGAAATTTTTTTGACTGCTTCTGTTGAAGCCAGCTGAGGCGCGATTCGTTAAATGTAGTAGGCGTAGTTTTTTTTAATCTGTGTAATAATATTGTAGGGATGGGGATATAAGCTTGAGTGTTGGGGAAGTGTGTGGGGTGATTATTTTAACCCTTAAATTTTAACGTCATTTTCGGAACCTTCCAATGGTAAAGGTGGGTCACTCGCGCTCGGTGCTTTAAAAAGTGCTCTAAAGCGCTCTAAAAAATTGCGCAAAATTCATGAAATCTCGTGAACTATCCAAGTATAAGGATCAATCATTATACTGCCGATTTGATCATTTGTTTAAACAATACAATATAATTCCCTCCGCCCTTCTCTCCAAGCCAGCAGAATGAGAATATTTTGGCGAGGCACAAGTGACCCCACCTTTACCATTTAAGGGTTAAATTTTGAATTTTTTGACAGTTTAACTTGAAGGCAGCTGAGATGGGGTTCGTTGAATGCACGAAGTAGTATAAGGAGACCCAACTTTAATATAAGAACTGCTAGCAGTTTTCCGAACTCCTTTCGCCAGATCGTACCCTAAGGGATTATAGCGCCTTTTACGGGAAAACTTGAAACTATTGAATTTTTACATGATGTCTGCCCTTGTCGTCTGCTAACCTGTGTGACACAATGTCAACAATGTGAACCAGTGGAACATAATTTGATGAATTATTTAAACATTCAAAGTGTTGTTTCCATAATATAATAAGTTTAAAGAATAAAAATTTGGAAGAGAAGAAATAGAACTTAAATGTTTTGAGACGGTAAGTTTTATTTTTAATATATAAATGCTAATCATAGGGAGTTATATCAAGTGACAAGCATTTTCATATTATAATTTATGCATTAGAAAATAATAATTTGGTTTTAGTTAATTTATTGAATATCAGTACAATTAATAGATATCAATGTAAATATTAAGTTGAAATAGTATGATTGTTTAATACTTTAGAAATTACGTTAGTTTTCTTACAACTTTGTAGGTTATATCACCTTTGACGGACGGGAAACATCTTCATAGAAACTTTCTGATTGCAAACACAGCATTATATACAAATTAACTTTAAAAAACACAGCATTTCACGTAAACGCGACCGCAAAATGTCAGATTTTTATTTTTGTTATCATTTGAAAGATTTGAAAAACCTATGTTACAACGCTTTGCTGCAAGAGGCGCTAGTATCTCTTAGGGTACAATCTGGCGAAAGGAGTTCGGAAAACTGCTAGCAGAATTTTCCGGAATGGCAGATGGAGTAGGGTCTCCTTATACTACTTCGTGGTTGAATGTACTGGTTGTGGTTTGTTGGGGCTGTCTAATGTTATTGTAGGTTTCTATGGTGTCTATTTTTAGTTTAAGATTTTTTTGGTTGTGTTTGTAAGTCCCGAAAAAGTTTTTAGTAAGCTATAAAGTAGTTTAGAGCTATGATATACGTTTTTTTCAACCTACTCCCTCAGGTTTTTTTTTTTTTTGATTTCGTAAAATAAATGTGAAGGTTTTTGAAAAAAACAAGAGTAGACCAAAATTCTGATATGATTATATTTATGCTGAGCTCATAATTCATTGTATGCGTTGTTTGAAGAAAATTGATTTTTATAATTTTGAAAAGCGCAAAAAAGCTCATAATTCTCATATGGTTATACGTTTGTATGTATGTAAGTATGTATGCATGTATGTATGTATGTATACCATTAAGCCATTTCCCTTTCGGGGTAAGCGTGACACTACCCGATTCGGGTAGTGTTTCTAGGTGGATAGTTTCTTGTAGTAAATAACTACAAGTGTGGGCTCACAACACCCACGACGAGCCAAATACACGCAGTAGTATTCCCGAATGGTCACCCATCCAAGTACTAACCGCGCCCAACACTGCTGAACTTCAGTGATCTAACGAGAACTGGTTTTTTCAGCGTGGTATGGCCGGTGGTTTAATTTCTGAAATTTGCTTCAGTGGAAGTACTGGCTGGCAGCACCTCCACCAAAAGTTTGGTTTTTTGTGCTTGAGGGCAGCCTTGCCTATCAGACTCACTTCTGTAGATTAGTTGCATCGTCAAATTAAAAAAGTTCATCATTAGAAATGATTAGAAAACGTATGAATAAATTCTGAAATTCAGATATCATGTAACACTTTTCATGATTATTTTCTCCTGTGTGACAAAAAACAATGTTTTTTTTTTGAATGGGGGTTATTACCGTTGATGACATAATACAGACATACAATAATAATGTACGATAACAGTTATATAAAGTTATAAACTACTTCTAGGTTTTTTGACAGTTTTTTGCCACTTTATAGCACGTTGGGTAAGGCCCAGTACTACCCGGTCTTACCCCTACCATCAGTACTTGGTTTTGCTCCACATGCTCGCGTGGTTTTGAGCATAAACAAATGATGATAAATATTGCTATATACTCTATCATAGGTACGGAATCAAGTGTTCTACTTAACTGTACAGTTTCTGTACGACTGGAAGAACGACGGTAACGTACTTGTCACCATGAATTGTAACGTTCAACCACAACAAATTTGGTATTGTCTCCTGAGACAAAAAACACATGTGGCTAGACACTTTTTACGAAAATAAGGTCAGAGAATATAAATAAACAAAATATATCAAACTAGACCCAGGGGGCAGCACGATACACGAGACATAGGGGGTACCCGGTTTCACGCGCAACCCGGTTTTACGCTACTCTCCCCTACACACAATTCAAAAGAATTCAACATAATTGAAGATAATTCTACCGAATGAACGAGATGTTTTTACAGGTTTCCAGAGGATTATGATAAATGCAAGGAAATTCAAGAGAATTTCGCTGAATTCAAAACAATTCTGCTAAAATCAAGAGAATTTTACAAAGTTAGAGAGAATTTAGCTGTTTCTAAGACAATTCTGCTAAACTCAAGAGAATTCACGAGAATTACACCGAGTAGGGGAAACCACCCTACAGTAGATAGGGAAAAAATCAACAGCATTTAACTGCATCAGTTTCCAAAAATAAAGAAAGATGATCATTGTTAAATAAAGCTTACATATTCAATTAAGTATTCTTATAGAAAAAAATATTACGAAATTAATTAATTAGCTGTATTAAACATTTTTATTAGACCAGGTCAAGGGTACGATTTTGACACCTTTGTCCATCAATAGATAATCGTTTCTGGTATTGCCCCTGGGCAAGTTAGAATACTCAATTCTGGATAATTATAATTTATCATTAGTATACTTCCAATTAAAATCAATTTATTGAGTAAAAAATAGCTGAAACTACGATTATTTTACAAAAAACGCAAAAGTTTACATTATTGACATTTTTTTATCTCTAATATTTCGTAAGGTTGGTGCGATTGGTACAAGATGTTTAATCTTCATACAATTTAACCTGACTTGCGATGACAGAAAAGTGCAGCTTTTTTACGTACCTTAATCCAAAAAAATTATATTTTTTCCGTAAGGCTCCTTGAAACACAATTAAAATTTATGAGCTTTTTAATAAATAATAATTTACACTATTTTCTTAGTTTATCATTTGAAATAATTTGAATTTTAAAACTTCACAAATCAAAAAAAACAAACAAACACAACCTTTAATTAAAAACAACTGCGAGACAGTCGCAGAGCTGCCAATTTTGACAGAGACATTTCTTGTAATTTTCCGATTATCTACTGTTGGTTATCTACTGTTGGAAGAAGTAATATCCAATAAAATGTCCTTAAATATTTATAAACATTGAAGAAAAAACACTTTCTATTTATAAATATTGTTCATTAAACTTCAAGCTTTGATTCTAATGTATAAACATGTCATGGAAATGTTTCATTAAGTTAAAAAGTATGAATAAAGAAGAGGTGAAATTTTTTTTTTCGGGTTAAAAATAAATTTTTTGCTCTCACACATTAATTAATTATAAAATGTCAATGAAAGTTCGTCAGAAGATATAGTATCCTTGCTGAAACGTTATACTTACAAAATTAATGAACATTTGTTGTCAGTTTTCCAGTTAATTAAGATTATCTACTGTAAATCATTATCTACTGTAGGGTGGTTTCCCCTACTCGAAAATTCTACAAATTTCAAGGGAATTTACAGAATTCATGAGAATGTTGTCGAATTTTGTTGATTGTGGAAAATATCTTTTTCCATTTTTGTATCTCGTTGACGTGTGAAGTTGCACCAGAGTTACAACCTACTGCAAAAGCGATCCGAGGAGAAATTATACGAAATGAACTTGCTTATGCACACACTCTTGTCGATGGCACGTGGACTGTCGACCTTCTAATGCGTGCTTCTGATTGGTTAATCTTTAATTGTTAATAACTGGGTAATTATTAACTTTAGAACAATTTTTTTATAATTATTCTCGGCGCCATTTTTTTGTTAGAATTCAAAAATACAAATATGTTTTTTGAGTACTGGAACACCCTGTATATCAATACTATATTTTAACTACATGAATACTTACCTCTTTTTTGCTGAATCGTGTCGCTGTGTCATTCAAGTAACAAATAATTAAAATACGGTCACGTGTAACGCTTTCTGGCCTTTCCTTACCTAAATATATACAATTATTTTAAAGTATATATTATTCAAGAAAAAAGTTATTAGACTTGTAGTTGTAAATTGTAATTTGTGAGCTTTATTCAAAAATGCCTTTTATGACATTTTTTTCACTCATATATTTCGGAGGTTATATTGACACCTATCATAAACTTTTTAGTCATATCAAAAAACAAAAGAAAAATATTGAATTTTTCCGACACACTCTAAAGCAGAATTTTGGAGACTGCTAGATCCAGACTGTTACCAGTTGCCTGAAAAATTCAACTTTTTGGAAAACTAATATTGGTAGGAGCTCGGTTGGTGGAAGGGTTAATGCAAGGTCACAGCAAGATAGATTTGTTATGGTTACGAGGCTCTTGCCAATATTTGTTACAAATTGATACACTCCGCGTTTTTTATAGTTAATTATTACTATTATTACTTACTTATTACAACCGTGAGATGGATGGTCACAGGGCACGACAAAATCACAAAGATAGGCCGGCGAAACCCTCGTGTGTCTTGAGGACACGAAACGACACAAGGATGACAGCTTACTGCACCCAACTCGCTAGTGCCTTGGCATATTTTTGGCTCGCGGGTATGGCTTTAAGTGGCTAGTCTAGTTTCTCACTTTCAAAAAATCGACTTTTTTTTTGCCTCATTCCATAGTATACTATTCGGAGAAAAAGTTCCCAGAGCTACGAGAGTATGAAAAATTAAATTTCATAACCAAAAATCAGTTGTCAAAACTTTAAAAGCGTTTTTCTCGAAACCGCATTTTCAAAAACGGCTGCAACTCTAGTTCAAAGAAAAAGTAACGAATCGATTTGAAATTTCGCACCAATATTCGCAACATGTTTCTACATACCATGAACTAGGATCTTTTCGATATTCCAAAAAATATAAATTTGCCGAACAAAAAACGAGCAAAGCACTGAAATTTTTTTGGTGAAAATTTGAATTTTTTGTTCAAAACGCTGCCATTTTTTTAGACTACAACTACTACTCAGACTACTCAGTATCTGAATATATCCTCAAAATTGTGAAATATTTGACCGCATGGTTTTTTTTTATGAATCCCAAAAAATCATCTCCATTTTCCGCCCGAGAAACTAGACTAGCCCCTTAAGGTTACGCACGAGTGACAGCTTCGCACCTCCGAGAGCACCTATCACAAGGACAATTACTCTCCTCCTTTTTTTTTCTCCCTGGCAGTGATGCTGTATTCGGACGGAGCCGAGAATTCGATCGCGAATATAGTTTGTTTCTCGAAGTTTTGGAGAACGATGTTAGACCTTGAGTGTGCAATGGAGCCTGCTGTCCATAAATCGTAGTTCCATAAATTTTGGCAATTCTCGTTTTGGACAATTGACTCTAGCTCCCTTGAAGCATTCGGCAGGGCAGGGTCGCGACCAATACCCTAAGAGCGACAAAGATGGTAATAAAGTACTCTTAGGGCCGCGTTATGTCTATAGATATACATCGCTCCTGCGTGTGTCGGACAAGTTGATAATATGCGTTCTAGGTACTCAGCGTGTGCATTACATGCTCTGCACATATCACTGGGAACTCCTTGACATAAAATGCGGTCTACATGAGTTACCTTCTGTTTCGATTTTCAGGTCTGCCGCAGTGGTATACTTCGAAATGGCGAAGCTGCGTCGTTACAGACATTTCTATCAATCAGACAAATTATTGGTTTGATATTTTTAGTGTCTTTTGGCTACGGTTGAGTAGGCGCTTCGCTTACAAAACTTCTTCTCCGTAGTTCCGCGGCACTGTTTCGCAGACGTTCATGCGAAAAATGCGATAGGCCTTGGTGTTTCTCGCACCACAGTGTATGCAGTCGCGCCATGTAACCTTTTCGTTTAGGGGCCATACTGGTATCATAGTACTCCAGCAGGTCGTCCCTGTGTCGACCCGTCCACTTAATAGTAATGACATTCTGCCGGTCAATCGCAATGACTCCGTCTTGATTGGTTCCCCCAACTCTAGGACAGTCGGCATTGTTATCCGACCCATTGTCGGCAGTCCTGCGTATTCGATTATTTCCAACCGCACTTACTACAACTACCCATGCAGAAATTTTGCCATGGCCCCGATCGGGTACGGATCTGGCCAAATCCGGCTCGGATCGGGAAACCGACCTGGGCCAGACCCGCGATGAAACACACGGCCCGATCGGTGCCGAACGTGGCAGCCCGATCTGGCTGCCAGGTCGATCCCGGACCGGATCCCGATTAATTTCCTGTTCATAATAATATTTATAAAATTTTGGTATTTTTTCTAAAATAATTAATGAAAAACAAAGTTCGTGTATTTAAAACATTTATTTTAATTGTTATATTATATAGAACATTATTAGAAATAGAGTGAACATAATGGAACGTTAGCTTTCATTACCGCATCTTGCCTTGTGAGGTTATGTTTTAGAAAAGCTTGACTTTTTTACATAAATTTTTTCAGAACTAGATAAATATAATCTCCAGTAGATTAAAATAGATATTGGGCACTCAATTTTCACGAAAAAGAACCTGATACTGTATGTGCTTTAACCAGATTCTTGCTGATAAAGTGGGACTCTCAAGATGATCAAAATTCGTTCGAACCTCGTTGCCAATACCTGGAACGTCAGGATCGATTTCATTTCCCACAGCTTCCGGTTCATCAAAATTAATATTTTCTTTCTCTTCATGTTCATCTTCATCATCAAATTGAGAACCTAAAATATAATGAAATCACGTTTGTTAGTCTTCTTAGAACATAACCTTATATTTACAAATTGATACCGTAATTATTTATAGGTATTAAATTATGATTTAAATAATTTCCTATTGATTAAGAAAACAATAATGTCAATTGAGGATAGCCGTGAACATATAAATCTTGATAAACAAGTTTAATAATAATTTTAATATTGAGGTTAGGTTTCACTGATTTACTTACTTTGCATTTCCGTCTCGTAAATATGGTATCCTGGTTATCGCACGGTGTTTCTGAACCCGCAGAGTGCTTTTACACTTTGGCATTGTTTATTGAAACCTCATTCATTTATCACACTTAAAATTTAATTCAAAATTAAATAGCTGTCAAAACTGCACACAAGTCATTCGCTACTTCCCAACACACATACTAGGTGTCGTTATAGGCTGTAACCCGGCCACCGGGTCTGACACGATGCTGAAACCACGAAATATACCCTATCCGGGACAGACCGGGCCAACCCGATCAGGGCCCGATCGGTAAAATGGAACCAGTATGGCGATTTCTGCATGGGTATGTTTGGTTTTATAATTGCTGTTCCCACGAGAAGCTAGGGAAAAGGATTCTTCCATCCTAGTAGAGCCCCGCATGCAAGGACAAGTCTGTATACTCTGAAAGGTCGCCCGGTATCCCTGGTTCACCCTTTAAGACACCTCATCAAGGTGCCATTCAGCTTTCGGCACGGTTGTTACGCCTCCGATTAGGGCTTATATCTTCGGGACTATCCATGCACAATTGTCCGCAACTGCTCAATAATTATTGTAACCATATTCGGCAGAAAGCCTTGGCACAGGAACCCTCTATCCGCAACCTGATGAGGCGTTCAGTGGATTTGGCATAGGTCCTTTGGCTCGATTCCCAAGGAATCAAAACCGGAATCGAATGGGTATATATATATATATATAGCAGAGGTTGGAAAATTTCACCAAGAGCTACTCGACAAGCAAATGCACGGAAACTTCCACAGAAATGTAGAAAAACAGTCCTTGTCGAAGGAGCAAACTTTTGCTTTCCTCAAATCATCAGGGCTCAATTCAGGTACAGAGGGCTTTATTTTCGCATGCCAGGACGGTGTAATCTCCACCTTAGCATACCGCGCCCGCATTTTATGTCAAGAAGTTCCCAGTGATAGGTGCAGAGCGTGTCATGCACACGCTGAGTACCTAGAACATATACTATCGGGGTGTCCGACCCACGCAGGAACAACGTATATCTATAGACATAATGCGGCCCTAAGAGTACTTTATTACCACCTTTGTCGCTCTTACGGTGTTGGTCGCGACCCTGCCCTGCCGAACGCTCCAAGGGATATAGAGTCAATTGTCCGAAACGAGAAGTGCCAGATTTTCTGGAACTACGATTTTCGGGCAGCAGTCTCCGTTGCGCACTCGAGGCCTGACATTGTTCTCCAAGACTTCGAGAAACGAACTATATTCGTGATCGAATTCTCGGCTCCATCCGAATAAACATCACTGCAAAGGAGAAAGAAAAAGAGGAGAGATATCAAGACCTTAAAAGAGAGCTGCGTCGACTGTACCCAAAATATTCGGTACGAGTAATTGTTCTTGTGATAGGTGCTCTCGGAGGTGTGAAATTATCGCTGGTTCGTAACCTTAAAGCCATACCCGCGTGCCAAAAATATGCCAAGGCTCTTGCGAGATGGATGCAGAAAGCTGTCATCCTTGGGTCGCTTCGTGTCCTCAAGACACACGAGGGTTTCGCCGGCCTGTCGTTGTAATTTCGTCGTACCCTGTGACCACCCATCTCACGGATGTGAGACGTGGCCATAGGTGTATTTTACCGCGGTTCTACTGGGGGCCATTGACATTTTTTCCAGATGGCAGTTGCTCTTAGTGGTACCCTGCGGTGGTTGTTTAACTTTTTTTTAATTATATATATATATATATATATATATGTGTGTGTGTGTGTGTGTGTTTGTTTGTTTGTGTGTGTTCCAAATTTCCTTTGACGAATAATTTTCAACAAAAAAAGAGACAGCAGGCCTGGCGTCTGACCTCTGTGCAGGTACTACTACAGGGGATTTGGTGTTTTTAAAAGCGCTTTAGACAGTGGATTTCCCCAAAAATAGGCTAATTATCTCCCAAGAAAGAGGGTACGATGAATTTCGGCATCTTACTGATGATCTTAGAAGGACTGCTCAATCTACTCTAACCTGGCCGGTTTTCTACGGTCTAGCTAGGAAGGCTAGCGGATGGCAGAGTGCGTGAGGCTCACCCTAGTAAAAATTCCTTTTGGAAGCAAATAGAAACCTAGTAGGATGTTGTTTCTATCAGCTCCTATTACTTTTGAAAGTGGATTTTGTTCCTGGAATTTATGTGGTTCCTTTTAGGTAATTTTGAAATTTCTAATTAGATCTTATAAGGATCTGATGTGTTCTGTATTTGATACTCGTACCGTATTAGCTATGGGCTTCTGAGTGAAGCCTAATCGGATTTGCATTCGGTTTCTATGCGGTATTGTATTCGGTAATTTAGAACTTTTCAATTGGATCTTATTATATCTTATTATGAAAAAATTGTTTTATATATTATCACTGCAATCATTTATTTTTGAAAGTACAAAATTCTATGAACAGTCACTTACAAACATAAACGCACGCTCGAGCGCTTTGAAAAATCACACTTGCTGCGGACTTGAACCCTACCTAAATTAACTCTGAACTTGGCCCTAAATCTATATCTACTATACGTAGTAGCCAATAGAGCTATTGAATCGCTTGGATATTGTCGACAAAATCTCAGCCACGCTTTTTCGCTGAAAAGGAAGGAGTAACTGAAAAATGCTTTTTTTAAATTTTTTCGCTTTACACATTTTATGAATAGGTGGAATTAAAATGTTCAATTTAAATACTTTAATTTTATCAATTTTAATATGCAAATGTTTAATTCAAATATTCAATCATTTGTGATTTCTGTTCAAATTGGAAAACTCGAAAATTTAAAGGATATATTACTTTCTGATTTATTAGAACTAAAGAATAATTAAATTTCAATAAGATTTTTCAGCATAAAAAGAAGAATCCACTGACCCTAGTTCTAGTTGTGTTATCTTATTAAAGTCTGTAAGTAAAAACAAGAGCAGCTGCGATATAAACAGTTTATTTGGACATTGAAGAAATGAGTCGTAGATAAAAAAATTGTTTGATTGTCAACACTATTTCTCTGTAGTTGATAATTACCAAGCAAACCTAACTTTTATTGGAGGAAGTCCGGCGGTGCGATAATAAATACTCTTTTTTCTTGAACAAATACACGTTAGAGACAAGATTTGTACACAAATAAATAATTTTCACTCCGAGACGCAACGTTCCTCTGAAATTATGTTAATATTGTTCAAATTTAAGCAATCAGACATGAATAATTAATTACGGGTATTTAAATAGAAATAAATTTGCAATAAAAAGTTACAAAAGATCCAAATTTAGCATGACTATTTTCTAAAGTGCCCCTGAAACAATGGTGTGAATAAAAAATTGTTTATACAAAAATATTGACCTGTAGAAGCCTTCAAAGTTCAATGATCTATCTATAGTCCTGTATGCAGTGGGCAGTTGAGACGAAGCTTAAACTATTTTGATAATAAAACCTGTTTGAAAAGCAATTTCGTACTTCAGCACTGTGAATAAAGCACATCTCAATAGGTACGTCATAGAGCCGGTTAAAACACATCAAATTTTAATTTTTATTTGATTTCAGCATACCACTGAAGTATCTTATAGAACCAGTTAGGAAAGCACTTTCGTTCTTGTAGCACTTGTAATAAAGCAGATTCCAATAGGTGACTAAAAGTGTCACTTAAAACACATCCCTTCGAATTTTAATCCGATTAGTTTGATTCCAGCATGCCACTAAAGCACCTCATAGAACCAGTTAGGAAAGCAATGTTGTTCTTGTGGCACTTGTGGTAAAGCAGATCCTAATCGGTACCTAATAGACCCGCTTAAAACACATCACTTTGAATTTATTTTGATCAACTTGATTCCAAAATGCCACTAAAATACCTGATAGAACCTGCTAGGGAAGCAATTTAGTACTTCTAGCATTTGGAATAAGGCAGATCGTAATAGGTAACTAATAGATAGAGCCGCTTACAGCACATCAAATCACATTTTAATCCGGGTAATTTCATTCCGAAGGTAGACTAAAATGCCTAAAAGAATCTGCTAGGGAAGCGATTTCGAACTTTTAGTTTTTTTAAATAATGTATATCCCAATAAGTACCTAATAGAGCCGCTTAAAATACATCACTTCGAATTTTAATTCGGGTAAGTTCATTCCGAAGGTCCAATAAAATATCTAAGAGAACTTCTCGAAAACAAAATTTTGTAATTCATGAAATGTCCAGTAAAAGAGTACCTCTTCATCAAAAAAGCGTCAATGAGCGTCAGCGAATGACGTTTACGTTAATTTTAAATATCCTTATGAAACACGGATTTTCTGTTTAAAAATATATGAAGAGGCGAACATTTGTCTATGAAATTATTAATGACAATAACAATGGTGAATCGTTATCGAGGTTTCTGAAAAAGTCTGAAAATTAGTAATTAACAGTTGGTTTCGATGGAAAAACTAAGTTTTTACCTGTATAAACAGCCAAAAAATGCTTTTGTTATTTAACTTGGTTTATTTTTCAATTTTGTTCATAAGAAAAGCGTCAGATAGCTTCAGTGATTGACCGATAGCACAGATCCATTACTAAATAACTCTCTGCTAATACCCTAAAGAGACCAATTTTTTTTCTAGAAGAGTGCCTAAGATGATGAAAATTTGTTCAAACAATTCTTGTTAACAATGAAAATTGTTGATTGTCATACAAGGTCCCCAAATGTTTAAAAAATAGTAATTTTACACTTCATTACGTTGAAAAAACAAAATTTTTGCTCCTAAAAATAGCCAGATAGTGCATTTGTTGATTAGATTTGTGTAGACAATCATCAGTTGTTATTGGATGAATGAATCTGATAGTTTTGTAACATTTTTGTATAATCTTTGGCTGATTCAATAGATGTGAAATTTTTTCTGCTGCTTTAGTTAAATGCAACTGAGACGGCGTTCGTTGAATGTACTAGAGGTGGTTTTTTGGGCTGTCTAATATTATTGTAGTTATAAAGATATCAACTAGGGTCTTGGGAAAGGGTATATGGTGACCATTATTAATTTGAAAACTTTTTGGCTGCTCAAGTCGAAGGTAACCGAGACGAGGTTTGTAAAATATACTAGGGGTCGTTTTTTGGGTTGTTGAATATTATTGCAGGGATCGGGATACCTAATAAACTCTTGGGAAAAAGTGTGGGGTGATTATTTTACACATAAAATTTTTTAATTTTCTGACAGTTTCAGTTGAAGGAAGCTAATACTGGATTCGCTAAATGTATATTAGGGGTGATTTTTTGAGGCTGTGTAATATTATTATTATAGGTATGGCGATATCTGTTAGAGCCTTGGAAAGGTGTCTCGGCTGACTATTTATAATTTGAATATTTTTTGCCTGCTTTAGTTCAAGGCAACTGAGACTGGGCTCGTTATATGCACTAGGAGTGGTTTTTCAGGCTATGTTATATGCTCTTCTTGAAGGTAGTTGAGACTGGATACGCTAAATGTACTAGAGGGGGTTTTTCGACCTTGTGTACCATTATTGCAGTGATAGGGATATCTATGAGAGTCTTCGGAAGGTGTCTGACCTGACCAGTTTTGATTTGAAATATTTTTGGCTGCTTTACTCGAAGTAGATGAAGATGGGGTTCGTTAAATATACTTGGGGTGTTTTTTGGGCGTCTGATATTATTTTGGTTATGAGAGTATCGACTAGAGTCTTGTTAGAGTGCTGGATGTGACTACCTTTAATTTGTAATTATTTTGGCTGCTTTAGTTGAAGGCATCTGAGAGGTAGTATATTAAATGTACTCGTGGTAATTTTTTGACGCTGTATAATATTATTATAAGTATTGCGATATGAAATAGAGTTTCGAAAAGGTGTCTCAGGTGACAATTTTTAATTTGAAATTTGTTTGCCTGCTTTATTTGAGGGTAACCGAGCCAGGGTATGTTAAATATACGAGGGGTTGTTTTGTTTAGGGTTGTTGAGTATTATTTCAGGAATAGAAGTATCTAATAAAGTCTTGAGAAACTGTGTGGGGTGATTATTTGAAATTTAAAATTTTTTCGGCTGCTTTAGTCGAAGGCAACTGAGAGTGGGTTCGCTAAATGTTCTAAGTGTAATATTATTGTAGGGATGGGGATATCTACGATCATCTTGGAAAGGTGTCTGACTTGACTAGTTTTGATTTGAAAATTGTTTGGCTGCTTAACTCAAAGTAAATTAAGATAAGTTCGCCCAAATTATTAAAAATTAAACGTTACATCCTGCACTCTCACAAGACTCTAGTCAATACTCTCATTACTTCAAAAAAATTAGACAACCCAAAAAAATACCCTTAGTATATTCAATAAACCTCTCCTGAATTGACTTCGAGTTAAGCAGCCAAAAATATTTCAAATAAAAACTTGTCATGTCAGACACCTTTCCAAGACTCTAAGTGATATCGCCATAACTACAATAATATAAGACAGCCCAGAGAACCACCCCTAGTACATTTAACGAACCCCTTCTGAGCTGCCTTCAATTGAAACGAGAAAAAATTTTGAAATGAAAAATAGTAATCTCAGGCACCTTGCCAAGACTTTAGTTTATATCATCCGAGATAATAATCACCCCAGACATCTACTAAAGTCTTCTGAAGGTGTTTGAGGTGATTATTTTTGATTTTTGAAAAAGATACTAGTCGACTAAATTTGACGGCGCTCTAGTTAGAGCGTTTATCTTATTTTTATGTTCTTTCTCAAAAGTTCTTCATCGGGGGTATGTTTGCAGTGAAACATCCTCCCTAAAAAAATAGTTGATAATTTTCAATACATGCGTATTCCAGTGAGAGATGACTGACTGACTAATTGTAATGACTAATCATATAACTAGGAATGGATCAGTCTTAATTTGCGCACGTATGTATCATATGTTTCCAAGATATATTTTTTATAAAACTTTAATTTGAGAAAGAACAATGATGACCCCTTACGAAAAGATATGACAGGAAAAAAATGACAGGTGTGTCATTTTTTCCCTGTCATTTTTTTCTGTCATTTTTTCGCGACAACAAGAAAGTGACAGGGAAACGACAGGCAAAATGACAGGAAAACGACAGGCAAAACGACAGCTGAAAATGACTGGCCCTAATTGGCCATAATTTATAATAATATCGTGTAACATTATAAATTATCGACGACTCGCAGACTTATTCGTAAACCATTTAAACTTTCCTGTAAAGCTTGAAAAATCATTAGCAAAAGGAAAATATTATGGAAATTTTCATGATGAAACACCTCTTTGTAGCCTGTAGCTAATTCCGAATTATCTTCCAACACATCAATTGTGGTATGTGTTCGATTTGCCATTTTAAAGACTTCTTATCCTTGCAAAGTGCTAAACTTAAGTACTACGGGCAAACATTTCAGACTATTTTCAACTTTCTTCATTCCCTTAACAAGTTGACTGCGTGCTCCAATTCCATGATTCAACAAAAAATGGTTACGCCACGCACAACCTACGGACCCTTTGATTGGTTCACTTTTTTTTAGATGCGCGTGGCGAGATCATTCTTTGTTGGATCATGGAATTAGGAGCACGTATTGAACTTCTTGAGGGATGAAGAAAGTTGAAAATAATCTGAAATTGTTGTCCGTGGTACTTAAGTTTAGCTCTTTGTACGGATAAGAAGGCATTAAAATGGCAAATCGAACACGTACCACAATTTATGTGTTTGAAGATAATTCAGAATTAGCAACAGGCTACAGGAAGGTGTTTCATCATGAAAATTCCCATAATAATTTTATTTTGCTAATGATTTTTTAAGCTTTACAGGAAAGTTCAAATGGTTTACGAATAAGTCTGCAAGTCGTCGATAATTTAAAATGTTACACAATATTATTATAAATTATGGCCAATTACGGCCAGTCATTTTCGGCTGTCGTTTTGCCTGTCGTTTTCCTGTCATTTTGCCTAATTATCAAGTGTGTTAATTATTACAAATTAATCTGAGTAAAATAAATTCTATTGGCATGGGCATCGTCAAAACACTTTCACCAGGCGTGTGTTTCCCTCATTCGTGCACATATGTGGGTGATTCTCCACATACAGGGCACTTTTGTGTCTCGGATCTCTAGTAACTAAACTGGGTAGTGTTTCTTTATAAAACTTGGCTAACTTCTTCATTTTAGGATGATACAAGACCTCCGTAAAGAAAAATCAAGTCTCATCATCGTATGTCTTAGCAAAATGCTCCCAAATACTCGAAAAATGCCTTTTTGAGATGTCTCTACGTACACGGCGCCAAGTTTAGAGACGTGTATTTAATACATAGTGAATTATCTTTGAAATTATAATTGATAGTTCGAAAGTTTGACTCAAAAGCTATCAAATTCATAAGAAATATTTTAATTTATTTGATATATTAGAAGAGAAAATTTAATTATACATGTGTCTCCCTAAATGTTTTCGGTGGTTACGGTAAACTAATCTCCAATACCTTTCATCAACTTTTAATCATTTTCAAAGTCTTATCTTCTCACAACGTCTCGAACAAACGTCACACTACTCATTCGTCAAAACTTCATTACAAAAAAGTAAGAACTTTTTTGCAATGTGAAAAAATGTAACCGAAAATGTAGCGTATTTTTATGAGCATCGGATACCGTACCTGATAAGAACTTTCATATTCCGTAATAAATATCAGTGAAAAGATGATAATTCCGTGTAGCAAATAATAAAGGAGTTTTTGTCAGGAGGATTTATTAATTACTTTTGTTTTCAAAGCGTAAAATAGTACATTGTGCGCCAAGGAACTTAAGTCGGTCATTATACGCCGCGTGTGCGTTTGCAATACAAGTCGTAGACGAGCGCGAAGCGCGAGGCGGAGACGAGTATTGCAAACACACAAGGCGTAATGACCGACGTAGTTCCATGGTGCACATTATACTTTATACACCAAGGGCATAATTTGCAAGTTTTTTGCCCCCGATTATCATGTATCACAGGGGAGGTCTGACGTGGCGAGTCGAATCGGTACAATTCACTTTTAGCGCCGGTTAACAAGATTTTTACTGAGCCGGTTGATATTTGCTCGTCTTCAAATTTTTGAAAAATATGAAAATTTTGGATATTTTTGAAAATTTGAAATTTTTGGGGGATTTGAGTAATTTTTGAAAATATCTCTATATTTTCAAAAATTTCTTGAATTTCCAAAAATATCCAAAAATTACCAAAATTTCGAAAATTTTCAAAATTTCAAGAATTTTCAAAATTTCAAAAATTTTCAAAAATTACTCAAATCTTTAAAAATTGTGAAAAATTCTATAATTTTCAAAAATTTTCGAAATTTTCAAATTCTCAACATTTTCAAAAATTTTCAAAATTTTCGAAAATATCCGAAGTTTGCAAAAAAAATCAAAATTCTCAAATTTTTGAAAAAATTCCAAAATTCCCCCCCCCCCCCCCCAACCCACCCCCGACACCCCTCCGTACCTCCCCCTTTATCTGTGGGTTTATCATGTACGATAAGTATTTCTTCAATGCTCCAATGATACACGGACTATAATGGATAGTGGATAGTGGTGGGAGCAGTACAATAATGGCCCCATTATTGTACAGTACAATAATGAGGCCATTATTGTACTGCTCCTACCACTGACCCATAAAGGGCTACTTAAGTTCCTGAAAACAGGCACGTAATACGCCCGAATCATGCCTGCGGCGTATAAAGTAATTTTGTATGGTTTTTGGTTACCGTAACATCGGTAACCATAACCTGTTTTTTGCTGTCAGGGACGAAATAGAGCTAATCGAACCCCTCTTCCAAATAATTTTATTGAAAATTAACGTAAATCGAGAATTAGAATATTTGTACCTAAAAGTACTGCACACAAAAAATGAAGCGATTAGAGGGTTAATAAATGTAAGAGAAATGTAAGAAAAATCTAATTTGAACAAAAAATTTCAAATTTAAAAAAAATATAAAACTTTGGAAAAACCTTGCATTTTTTTACAAAAATAAAAATCGGAAAGACTTATGAATTTGAAATAAATCAAAGCTTATTCTAATGAATTCAGAATTTTCAAATAATTTGGAATAAGTTCAAAAGTGTTCAGGAGAATTCCACAGAATTGGAGAGTATTTTACAGGATTTAAGATAATTTTATGGAAATCAAGAGAGTTACACTAAATTCAAGTGAATTCTACAAATTGCACGAGAATTCTGCAAAATTTAAGAGAAACCTGCTAAATTCAAGAGAATTCTGCTCAACTGAAGAGAATTCTGCCAAAAGTAAGAGAATTTTACCGAATTGATGAGAATTTTACAGACTTCAAGAGAATTATACATATTTTGAGACAATGCATAAATGAGGAGAGATAATGTATTTAAGAGATGTATGTATGTATGTATACCATTAAGCCATTTCCCTTTATTCGGGGTAGGCGTGACACTACCCGATTCGGGTAGTGTTTCTAGGTGGATAGTTTCTTGTAGTAAATAACTACAAGTGTGGGCTCACCACACCCACGACATGCCAACAGCACGTAGTCAGTAGTATTCCCGGACGGTCACCCATCCAAGTACTAACCGCGCCCAACACTGCCTAACTCCAGAGGATTCTCTTGAATTCGGAAGAATTTTGCTGAGTTCAAGAATATTCTGCAGAATTTAAAAGAGAGCACGATAATTTGAATAAATTCAAGAGAATTCTGCTAAGCCTAGGGGAATTGTCCTGAATTTAAGGGAATTAAAGAAAGTTTAAATGAACTTCACATATTTCAAGAGAATTATACTAAATTCAAGAGAATTATGCTGAATATAAAAGAGTTATACACAGTTTAAGAAAATTTTACATAATTCAAAAAAAATTCTACTGAATTTGCGAGATATTTTTACAGAATTTCAGAGAATTATGATTAATTCAAGGGAATTCTCCCTAACTCTAGAGAATTCTCTTGAATATGAAAGAATTTTGGTGATTTGAAGAATATTCTGCTGATTTCGAAACAAAACACGTTAATTTGACTACATTTAAGAGAATTCTGCTAAACCCAGGGAAATTCTACTGAATTTAAGAGAATTAAGCAAAATTTAAGAGAATTTTACATATTGCAAGTGAATTCTACTGAATTCAAGAGATTTTCGCTGAATTTAAAAGAATTATACTCAATTTAGGAGACTTCTATACATGTAACTTAAGATAATTTTACTGAATTTACGAGATATTTTGACAGAATTCCAGAGAATTATCATTAATTCAAGGAATTTCTACTGAATTCATGAGAATAATACAAAATTCAAGAGAATTAAACTAAAATGAAAAGAATTTTGCTGATTTTAACAAAATTCTGATGAATTCAGAAGAATTCTTGACAATTCAGAAGAATTCTACTGAGTTCTTGAAAATTCTACAGAATTCAAGGGAATTTTACAGAATTCATGAGAATGTTGTCAAGTTTGATTGTGGAAAATACATTTTATTGATTTTTGTATCTCGTTGACGTGTGAGGTTACACCAGAGAGTCACAACCTACTGAAAAAGCGAACGGAGCAGAAATTATACGAACTGAACTTGTTCATGCACACATTCTTATCGATGGCACATGGTCTGTCGACCATCTAACGCGTGTTGCTGATTGGTTAATCTCTAGTTGTTAATTATATATATTCTGAAGTAGTGAAGTTGTTGATTAGTTGTTAGTAATCTCGTCTCACTTAGTGAAATTACTAACAGAAGTACTTTATCGTAACTGATAATTAGTAAGGCAAAGACTACACTGAAGTGAATTAGTGAGCGTTTTTTACTAATTCTTACTCAGAGTGTATTTAGAAATATTATGCATACATGAACTTGTTTAAAACTTGTCTGAACTATTTTTGTTTTCTTTTCCATTCAATCTGACTCTAAAATTGATCTCACCCTACCCTTTTTGAAATTCTCCCCACTTCAGTGGCTGTCTATGGCTGTCCGTTTATTTGTTCCTCTGGATCTCTAAACACAATAAGTGCAATGTATCAAAATATGTTAAAACCGACAGGCTCAGTCATTGAAAATATTATCACCTTACAATCTATTAAAAACGATGGTGATAATAATTCTTCTTCAAGCAATAAAAGAACAAGGGTTCACATGACAGAAGTTGAGCTCTCACGTAGGAGAACCAAGCATCTTATCTTAACTACACTGTACGTTCTCAATAATTCTTGCAGTAACTATGTGATTATAGGATTGAAACTACAGACCAATGGACGCTTTGAACCGATTGCCAAGATCGTTACTAATAAACTACAAGGAATCACGTTTGGGGTGCCAACAGGGATGAAAGTTTTGCCACAGGTCAATATCACCGACGATTATTTTGAAAAGGACAAACAACCCTCATCAGGTCACATTGTGTCCCTCGAGGTATTTGACTACAAAGTGATATTCACAACATCATTGGAGAAAAGACCATTCTTTTCGACAGTATACCTGGTCCTGTTGTGTAATGTGAAAATACTGAAAGTACTTTCGAAGTGAAGAAACAAAAAGTGTATGTACCTGCTATCGCAATGGAAAAATACCACATTTATTGGTTGAAAGAATGTTGTTTTGTGAGCAGACGAGTATGTTAGTATGCTGTGGGCCTTGTGTGGCTTGGTCGAAAATTGCGTGACTGAAATTGTAACAATACTAACTGATCATTGAATTTCCGAAAAGTTACCCGAACCATCTGTGCTATTTATTTTTAACGTTATAAACAAAGAGAAAAAGAATTATCACAAAGATGTTCTCCACACGGAAAAAAAATTTCATTAAATTTTATAGAACTAGTCCTATAGTAGAGGATACGACGGGTAGTTTATTAAAAGTTAAAGTCTTCTTGGTTTTACATTGCATCGAACTATTCTACAAAATTTAATACAGAGTTCTCTAAAATGCGAAAAACGTAGAATAGTTCTAGAAAATCTAAAAGTCCAGCTAATATACAGTCTACATCGGAGAAGTCTCGAAACTATAGAGAACAGTTCTATAAAATCATGACCGATTTTCAGCCTGAAAAAAATCTTTTTTATTATCATTATTATTATCATTATGCTTTAATATTTGTTCACATATTTCAATACATAATTATTTACTATTACACAAACAATCACTACACAAATAATCGCACGCTATTAAAATTATTATTCGCTGTGGGCTCGAACCCCCTACCTACGCATCCGGAGCTACTGAGAAAACCTCTCAGCTAATATAACTTCTAGTATAAAAAAAAAATCTAAAATATAAGCTACAGCTGTGAAGGGCTGTTTGACAAATTTTTGTGATTTGAAAATTCTAGGTTAATGATTTCGGAAATTTGAAATTTCTGGGGTTTTATATTTATAATGTCAGTAATTTCAAGAATATCATATTTCGAAAATTTAGTTTAAAATTTAGGTAATTACAAATTTCGGGATCTTCAACATTTTTTAAATTTTGGAAACTTTAAATTTCGTACAAATTTTTAATCGCAAATTCTTTTTTGGTTATAAATTCTAGTAGGTTCAAGATTAATAAGATGTTATATAGCTATATAGAATAATTTTATATAAGTTATATGAAATTAAAGGCTTGCATTGCAAATTATTTCAAAAGTTGAATTCCCAATTCTATATTTTTTGAATCGATTGAATAAGATATGACATGGAAAAAGTTGAATCTATTTCAATTTTTAACGTTGAAAATTAAAATCTTAAGTTTTCCAATAACCGACACATCTCTAAATGGCAAGTCCACTACCCGGGTGCACCGGAACGTGCACCAGGTCGTTCAAGACGTCATCTACGAGAACTTTTTTAGAATCTAAATTGTGTCAATAGCCAAACTAACTACCATTAAGAAAATATGACAGAAAACAAAGTTTTCGTATTGCTATTTCGGTCTTACGATACATTTAGAAAAAATTTAAAAAAGAAATCGAGTCAAAATTCCTTTTTATTGACGTTTCGGCCTCATCTGTGGGCCTTCATCAGAAAGAAACATCTTAGAGAATAATCGAACTCAATCATAAATATACGTCGAAGCGAATGACAACATTTCAAAATTTTGTAAAGTCAGATCATTCTGAAGTTTTAAAAATCACTATGAAGTTTGTAAAAAAACATCAGTTTGTTAGCTGTTCCTTGGACTTCATAGTTTCCCAATACTTCTTCTACAAACTTCATAATGATTTTTAAAACTTCAGAATGATATCTGACTTCACAAAATTTTAAAATGTTGTCATTTGCTTCGACGTATATTTATTATTGACTCCGATTATTTTTTAAGATGTTTGTATCGATGAAGGCCCACAGATGGGGCCAAAACGTCAATAGAAAAAAATTTTGACTCGATTTAGTTTTTCCATTTTTTTTAAATGGATCGTAAGACCGAAACAAAAATATGAAAACTTTATTTTCTCTCATATTTTCTTAATATAAAAAAACGATCGAAGGAAGCTTGACTTGATGATTTCCTTAGAAATCTTGAGGTTTATCTACCAAAATAACTACCAATGGTGAGTCGACGGTAGTTAATTTGGTGGTTGAAACAATTCAAATTTCTAAAAAGTTCTCATAGAATACGTGCTAAACTACCTGGTGCGCGACTCGGTGCACCCGGATCGTCGACTCAACACTTAATTATTTTGGATGTTGATACAATTTGAATTTTGAAGAAATTCTCGCTAGCATACGTGCCAAACGACCTGGTGCACGTTCCGGTGCATCCTGATCGTCGACTCACCATTGGTAGTTATTTTGGCTATTGATACAATTTAGATTCTAAAAAAGTTCTCGCAGATGACGTCTTGAACGACCTGGTGCACGTTCCGGTGCACCCGGGTAGTGGATTTACCATTTAGAGATGTGTCGGTTATTGGCAAACTTAATATTTTAATTTTCAACGCGTGCTAATGTTCTCTAAGACTTGAATTCTTTTTTTTCACGCGGGAGCCATGCGGAAAAGTCGCTGCCTGCGCACAGTAGCGACTGCGCAGCTACATTTTAAAGAACTGAAGTCTATAGATCTTCGATTGAAGTAGTTGACAAACACTCAATACTTCGAATCGAATTTCCATGAGATTTTTCAACATTTTTTGAAGAATTTTTCTATACATTTGACTGAATTGAGGTATTTAAACCTTATAATTATGTGATTACAAACTTTCAATACCTCAATTGTGATTTCTACGAATGTTTTCAGCATTCTCTCATGAATTTCTCTATATATTTTATTAAAATTTTTCAAATCGGAGTTCAATATAAAGTTTACAGAATTCTTGTAGAGTTATTCTAGGTTAGTTCTATATTAAATCTTGAAAGTTATACAGAATATAGAAAATTTGTTCAAGGTTCGCTCTCATCCCCGACTCTTGTAATACTTCAAGAAAGTTTAATGAACTTTTTTTTCCGTGCATGCACAATTATCGTCCAAATTCAACGGCTATTATCTTGATATTGTATATCATGAAATTGGTGGCGTTTTATTAACTTACCTGACTTCTCCTGTACGCACGAACGTCCTAAAAGAAATCACATTCAACTAGATAGTTAAAATAAGTGTAAAGATGTAATAAAAATATTTACGTGACACATTTTCATCGTATTATAAATATGTCTTTTTAATCGTATGTCAACATGTGTCTACTCATTATCTTTCCCTTGCTAAATATACAATAGACTTAATATAGTTAGTCATTTTTGAAAAAGTAGAAAATTGTAGGTAAAAAAACGTGAATGAAAAAGTACTTCTAAATGCTTTCCAGGGACTTACACAGGCTTAAACTAGATACGATTTAAGTGTGACTAACATACATGAGTCAAAATATCTTTAATTGGCATCTACTCAGCTTCCCAGTCAGTTGCGGGTACATTTCATGAGCAATTTAACCAGTGGCGGATTTGACGGGCAGCAAAAGAGACATTGCTGACTGGGCCCCCCAGCAGAAGGGCCCCCTTTCAGCAGAAAGATCCCAGGGCAATGCTCCGGTATACCGAAAAACTGGGCTCCTCAGCAAATTGCTGACTAGGCCTTTTTTCTTAAATCCGCCACTGAATTTAAATAAAATGACGCAGGCAAGGCGGGTCAGGTTATACCCTTATAAATCAGCCTTCAAACAAGTGTTCAAGAGTAGTGAGAGTGGGAGTCGGATTGCACACCATCAAGGCGTCTGCAAACAGGTGTCCGAAAGAGGCTGGCGGTAGGTCCCAACACTACGACAAGGGGATCGGTGCCATAGTGCGGCAAGGGGGGAAAGGAAAAGCGGAGGGGTAGTCTTTCCATAGCGGTCGTATACTACTGGAGCGCTAGCATCTGATAAAACCGACGGTTGAAAAACTTTCGCATCTTGGTTCACGCGACCAGCGTGAATGTTTTTATTGCCCCCTTTTAGAATAGTTACGAAGCACATCTCATTATTCTTGCACATTACAAGTTTGGTAATGACCTATTACTAGGAGAAGTATGAATCTAAACAAAATTCCCAGGAATATAGGTTCCGCGCGAATAGTATCATAAATTAATTAATAAAAAATTAATGCATTCGTTTTACATTCCATTTGCCATTAAACTTAATGTTAACCCTCATTGAAAATAAAAAAATAATGCGCGGTCAATTTCCCCAAAAAATGTGTTGTTTCAGTTGATTTAATAAAAACTAAGCCAAAAGGTACTTTTTCACTTTTTCTACAGAGAATTTTAAAAATAGACAAAAATTCAATACTTCTTTCGAAAGATTTTTGTACAGGAAAATGTGTTAGATATTTTTTTTTTCATGCATACCAAATTATATCAGTTCAAAAAAATGATGAGATGAATGTTTGATTATGTGATTACAACATGGAGTGTCTTCCTTTTTACTAATAATATTTGTACTCTAATGACTGCGCTTAAGACTGGTTTTTTGCAGAGTATTAATGTGTGGTTTCAGCTAAATAGTGTATTTATAGTAGTACCTGGTAATACACAATTTTTAAATCCCCTCCACTAAAATTGTGTGTTTCAAGCAGACGACTGCGAGTTAGCACTTTTTTTTTCATAGCATTGAATGTAGGAATATTAAATAGAGGTTCAAAAATGTGGAGTTCTTTATTCCATATTATATCAGTAGTTGCATTTGAACAAATAAAAAAGTTGGAAATAATCAGTGCAATCAAACGTCGTTTCATAATTGTAGAAATATATAATTTAAATGTAACTGCACAGTTAACCAGACTATTTTAGAGATAGTGCTGCTGAAACTTACGTTGTGTATATGCAAATATTATCATGTAATTTGTCGGCAAGTTTAATGACTTTAGGCAGATGCTATTTTATATTTCAAATTTACCATTGCACTCATTCATTATGCATTATCAACTGCTCTGCCTCATTAGTAATAATCTCATATCGGTTGATTGTATCAGTGATAAAAAATCCTTGCCACACCTATATTAATATGGACTGAAGTCTTTCTGTGAATTAAATATTATTATGAATAATATTAATATATTATGAATGAAGCCATTCTTTTTGGTAATGGAACTTTTACGTTAAATTTATTTTGAAAACAGATTACGAAATGCAAACTTTGTAAGATGAGATATTTTATTTTGATACCTTTCGTTTCCGTTCGCAGTGTTATGACCTGAAGAGACAAACTGACCTGATTCAAAATAAGTATTGATTTAGAACACTTGAGCTTTTGGACAAATTTTAGGCCTTCGAAACCTGTACGAAGATAACTCCCGAAGTTTATCTAAATCGGATTTTGAATTTATTGCAATGAGGAAATTACAAAACAAAATAAAGTATATAATATTTGAATATAGGAATTTAGAAGAACAATATGATTTTTTATCTCAAAAAAAAAATGCCAAAATAAATTCACTATTGGTTAACATAACTGAATTTCAGCACTCATAGAATATTATTAATTTGATCGATGTTTGACTTAATTATTATAAATAAATATTATAAACAAATTCTTGACTATGGTGCTTAACTGTTGAAAGCATTATTTTTCAAATCTAAAATCTGTTAGATCACCTGCCAGATTGAAATATAGTTACCACTTGTCATCAATAACGTCATAAATTTGTATTTTTATAAACAATGTTATCAAGAATTATTCCATTTTTGATTATACCCCTGGGCCACACTTCTCCTTCCCGTTGAACTAAATTTGAACTGTAATATAGATTATCGTTAATTGCGAAATATTGGTGAAGGTACATAAATTCAATTGTTCATAACAAATATATTAATAAAATTTCTCAATTGAACGGTTTTTCGTAGAAAAAAACCCACTTTTTTCAATAAAAACTTCTTAGACGTAAGCTAATATTGACATTGTGTCACAATATTTTGATATTTATCGATTTGAAGATTTTTAAGAACAAATTATTAGAGAAATGTGCGAATATAATAGTTTTTTTATACAAAACGCGTATATATTCTTCCAAAATGTTGTAATTCATTCTCTCGCTCTAACTCTTTAAGAAAAACTAGATACTGATTTATTGTTCCTCAATTTATTTTTTAAAACATCAGTATCTATTTATTGCGAATATTTATACAGAAAAATCACCTTTTCATATAAGAAAACTGATATAGTTGCTGTTGGTAAGTTAGTACTGAAATTCCTAATAAGCTTTATTATGCTCTGATTACCAGTTCGAATTCGCCTACGATTGGTATATAGTTCATTAATGTTTTCATTTTTTCCGGTAACTTAGAATATTGAGACAGTATACCCTACTGAAAATCTGCGGTCACTTTTGCGCTCGAATTTTCGGGCGCGTTTAAGAAATGGAATATTCTGCCGCATTTGAAGCCGCTAGTGAGCTTCATTGGTGATGTACTGAATTTTTGGAGCATTTATTCTAGAAATATTATGAAAGAAAATTCACACAGACAGTGGGTCAAACTTTTCGCGTCGACGTTTGTGAAACCATGCCGAGAAACTACGAAAAAGAGGCTTTGTAAAAGGAGAGCCCACTTTGCCGCAGCCAGAACAAGCCGGAAGAAGAAGAAAGTGAGGCGATCTGCGACCAACCGCGGGCAGGCATACAATAGAGGAAGAGCGATGCTTCAGGACACGGAGAAACATCAACATCCAGGTTTCTTCAAAGCCCAAATATCTGGCTAAACTGGTTGACGAGCTTCGTGGAGATTTTTCCGAAAAATCCGATCTCTGGACAATCAGATTTTGGTGTGTATAATACAGCGAGAGCTTTGGCCGATGCAAACCGTGAAACCAAACCAACGGCTGATCATAATACCAAAAGATGAATGCATCAACTCACTACAAAGATAGGCTGGGCAAGACGTACGCGTAACGTATTCGGTTTGTCAATAACTACATAACATCTGGCAGGAATTTCACCGCCAAATTTACTATCTCATCTGGAAAACATCGTGTGACAACTAAAACCGTCACCTTTGAGAGAGGTATTTTTCAGGGCGATACCAAGGTTTATTTAAAACAAGGAAAGCTCAGTGGCATCTTTGAAGAGCCTGAGCTCGTCAAAGAAACGCTATACGACACCTCAGCGCTGGAAAAACCTATACATACCTGGGCGTACCACAAAGCCACATTCAGAACGTGACATTTATAAAGCATACTCTCCGAAACAGATACAAACGTCTCATCCGGCATATTTGGTCTTCCGAACTGTCGGTTAAGAACAAAGTATCTGCAACGAACATGCTTGCCGTCCCGGTAGTACTCTATTAATTTGGAGTGGTTCCATGGACGAAGGTCGAGCTGAGATTCCTTGATATCCGGTAACGAAAAGTTATGCACATGAACAAAAGCATGCACCTTAAGTCTTCTGTTCCACGACTTTACATCTCACGCCGTTCAAAATCAGGGATGAGCGAAATGCATCAAATCTTATTCATCTTGAGTACTCACCCCTAAAAGGCCGGCTTAGGAATGAACAGGAGAAAAACTTCCGCAAAAAGCTCCTACATATGAGGATGCACGACATCTTACACAGAAATGTGGAGGATCAGTCGATGTCTCATGAGCTAACGTTTGCTTCCCTTGAATCACCCGGATTGAAACTGGGCACGGAGGGTTTCATTTTGGCATATGAGTACGGTGTTATTTCCTCTAGCATACCATCGCCACATTTTGAGCTAAGACATTCCCCATGATAGCTACAGAGCGTATTGTGCACAGCCTGAGCATCTAGGACACATACTATCTAGTTATCCAACTCATGCGGGCAGGGCCGTCTTTACAATAGGGCCGTCGGGGCCGTGGCCCGGGGCTCCCACAAAACACTACAAAATGCACAAACTTCTGCATCGTCGATGAACTCTTTTCTTTTTTTAGAAGTCAGCGAGGAATAACATTTCTTGAGTCGGCAAGAGGGCCCCCACATTTTAACAGGCCTGGGGCCCCCGCAACCCTAAAGACGGCCCTGCATGCGGGAATGACTTACATACAAATGCACAAAGCGGCACTAAGAGTGCTTTATTACCCTCTCTGTCACTCTTACGGTATTAACACTAATACCTCTCCGCTAAACACTCCTAGGGAAATAGAGTCAATTGTCGAGAATGATAAATGCCGCATATACTGGGACTTCATATTCTCGACTATTGTTTCCGTAGCGCACTTAAGGCCTAACATAGTTCTCCTTGACTTCGAAAAGCGAACCATGTTCGTTATCTAATTTTTGGCACCAGCTGACAAAAACTTTATACCCAAGGAGAATTAGAAGAAAGAGAGGTATGAAGACCTCGTAAGGGATATGCGATGGTTATACCCGAAATATTATTTCAAGCTAATCTTCCTGATCATCGTCTCTCTTGGAGGTACCAAGCTTTAACTGGTTAATAGCCTGAAAAGCATCCCCAATCATATTGAATTTTTCACAAACTGTAACCACTTATCTCACGGTCGTAAGACGTGTTTACGGCTGAAATTTCACTGCGATTTAGCTGGGAGCAGGTGCAGTTTTTCGGATTAGCACCTGGTCCCTGCGAAATCCCGCGGCTGTCCTTATAAGAAACTTTTAATTATATATAACATTAACCGTTCATTCTGATTTCATCCAAACTCGCAGTCATGTCTCGCCGATTCAGCTTGCCACTTGGCATCTAACCCTGTGTTTTTAATGTCAAATAAAATGTATAATTTCACTTTATGATTTACCTCCTGTAAGTATGGATTCTCCGATATATCTCCTTTATTCACAAACTGCATTCATATATGAAACTCTCTGTTTATGCTTCTAAATGAAGGGCAATTAAATCCCTTCATTTTACATTATGAATTAATGCTCCAATTTTCAAATTAAACAATACAAATTTTTGATTGCACTTTTAACTAACAAAATTCTTATAAACAGAATCTCAAATG